>JAQIHN010000528.1:0-94332 GCA_027917425.1 Gastrophryne carolinensis | reverse complement strand
TAATCCCCTGATCCTTCTCCCTCCAGACACCCATAATCTCCTGATCCTTCTCCCTCCAGACACCCCATAATCTCCTGATCCTTCTCTCCCAGACACCCCATAATCTCCTGATCCTTCTCTCTCCAGACACCCCATAATCCCCTGATCCTTCTCTCCTCCAGACACCCCATAATCTCCTGATCCTCTCCAACCCCTACCTCCTCCCCAGACACCCCATAATCTCCTGATCCTTCTCTCTCCAGACACCCCATAATCTCCTGATCCTTCTCCTCCAGACACCCCATAATCTCCTGATCCTTCTCTCTCCAGACACCCCATAATCTCCTGATCCTTCTCCTCCAGACACCCCATAATCTCCTGATCCTTCTCTCTCCAGACACCCCATAATCTCCTGATCCTTCTCCTCCAGACACCCCATAATCTCCTGATCCTTCTCCTCCAGACACCCCATAATCTCCTGATCCTTCTCCTCCAGACACCCCATAATCTCCTGATCCTTCTCCCTCCAGACACCCCATAATCCCCTGATCCTTCTCTCCAGACACCCCATAATCTCCTGATCCTTCTCCCTCCAGACACCCCATAATCTCCTGATCCTTCTCCCTCCAGACACCCCATAATCTCCTGATCCTTCTCCATCCAGACACCCCATAATCCCTGATCCTTCTCTCCAGACACCCCATAATCTCCTGATCCTTCTCCCTCCAGACACCCCATAATCCCCTGATCCTTCTCTCCAGACACCCCATAATCTCCTGATCCTTCTCCTCCAGACACCCCATAATCTCCTGATCCTTCTCCCTCCAGACACCCCATAATCTCCTGATCCTTCTCCCTCCAGACACCCCATAATCCCCTGATCCTTCTCTCCAGACACCCCATAATCTCCTGATCCTTCTCTCTCCAGACACCCCATAATCTCCTGATCCTTCTCTCCAGACACCCCATAATCTCCTGATCCTTCTCTCCAGACACCCCATAATCTCCTGATCCTTCTCTCTCCAGACACCCCATAATCTCCCTGATCCTTCTCTCTCCAGACACCCCATAATCTCCTGATCCTTCTCTCCAGACACCCCATAA
Organism: Gastrophryne carolinensis; assembly: GCA_027917425.1. Lineage (NCBI taxonomy): Eukaryota > Metazoa > Chordata > Amphibia > Anura > Microhylidae > Gastrophryne > Gastrophryne carolinensis. The sequence goes on along the minus strand of JAQIHN010000528.1, from coordinate 93,249 downwards.
TCTCCTGATCCTTCTCTCTCCAGACACCCCATAATCTCCTGATCCTTCTCTCTCCAGACACCCCATAATCTCCTGATCCTTCTCTCTCCAGACACCCCATAATCTCCTGATCCTTCTCCCTCCAGACACCCCATAATCTCCTGATCCTTCTCCCTCCAGACACCCCATAATCTCCTGATCCTTCTCCTCCAGACACCCCATAATCTCCTGATCCTTCTCTCCTCCAGACACCCCATAATCTCCTGATCCTTCTCCTCCAGACACCCCATAATCTCCTGATCCTTCTCTCTCCAGACACCCCATAATCTCCTGATCCTTCTCCCTCCAGACACCCCATAATCTCCTGATCCTTCTCCTCCAGACACCCCATAATCTCCTGATCCTTCTCCCTCCAGACACCCCATAATCTCCTGATCCTTCTCCCTCCAGACACCCCATAATCTCCCTGATCCTTCTCTCCAGACACCCCATAATCTCCTGATCCTTCTCCCTCCAGACACCCCATAATCTCCTGATCCTTCTCTCCAGACACCCCATAATCTCCTGATCCTTCTCTCCAGACACCCCATAATCTCCCTGATCCTTCTCTCCAGACACCCCATAATCCCCTGATCCTTCTCTCCAGACACCCCATAATCTCCTGATCCTTCTCTCCAGACACCCCATAATCTCCTGATCCTTCTCTCTCCAGACACCCCATAATCCCCTGATCCTTCTCCTCCAGACACCCCATAATCCCCTGATCCTTCTCCTCCAGACACCCCATAATCTCCTGATCCTTCTCTCCAGACACCCCATAATCCCCTGATCCTTCTCTCTCCAGACACCCCATAATCTCCTGATCCTTCTCCCTCCAGACACCCCATAATCTCCTGATCCTTCTCCCTCCAGACACCCCATAATCTCCTGATCCTTCTCTCTCCAGACACCCCATAATCTCCTGATCCTTCTCCTCCAGACACCCCATAATCTCCTGATCCTTCTCTCTCCAGACACCCCATAATCTCCTGATCCTTCTCTCCAGACACCCCATAATCCCCTGATCCTTCTCTCTCCAGACACCCCATAATCTCCTGATCCTTCTCTCTCCAGACACCCCATAATCTCCTGATCCTTCTCCCTCCAGACACCCCATAATCCCCTGATCCTTCTCTCCAGACACCCCATAATCTCCTGATCCTTCTCTCCAGACACCCCATAATCCCCTGATCCTTCTCTCCAGACACCCCATAATCTCCTGATCCTTCTCTCTCCAGACACCCCATAATCTCCTGATCCTTCTCCTCCAGACACCCCATAATCCCCTGATCCTTCTCCTCCAGACACCCCATAATCCTCCTGATCCTTCTCCTCCAGACACCCCATAATCTCCTGATCCTTCTCCCTCCAGACACCCCATAATCTCCTGATCCTTCTCCTCCAGACACCCCATAATCTCCTGATCCTTCTCTCTCCAGACACCCCATAATCTCCTGATCCTTCTCCTCCAGACACCCCATAATCTCCTGATCCTTCTCTCTCCAGACACCCCATAATCTCCTGATCCTTCTCTCCAGACACCCCATAATCCCCTGATCCTTCTCTCTCCAGACACCCCATAATCTCCTGATCCTTCTCTCCAGACACCCCATAATCTCCTGATCCTTCTCTCCAGACACCCCATAATCCCCTGATCCTTCTCCTCCAGACACCCCATAATCCCTGATCCTTCTCCTCCAGACACCCCATAATCCCCTGATCCTTCTCCCTCCAGACACCCCATAATCTCCTGATCCTTCTCCCTCCAGACACCCCATAATCTCCTGATCCTTCTCTCCAGACACCCCATAATCCCCTGATCCTTCTCTCTCCAGACACCCCATAATCTCCTGATCCTTCTCCCTCCAGACACCCCATAATCTCCTGATCCTTCTCCTCCAGACACCCCATAATCTCCTGATCCTTCTCTCCAGACACCCCATAATCTCCTGATCCTTCTCTCCAGACACCCCATAATCTCCTGATCCTTCTCCCTCCAGACACCCCATAATCTCCTGATCCTTCTCTCTCCAGACACCCCATAATCTCCTGATCCTTCTCCCTCCAGACACCCCATAATCTCCTGATCCTTCTCTCCAGACACCCCATAATCTCCTGATCCTTCTCCTCCAGACACCCCATAATCTCCTGATCCTTCTCCCTCCAGACACCCCATAATCTCCTGATCCTTCTCTCTCCAGACACCCCATAATCTCCTGATCCTTCTCTCCAGACACCCCATAATCCCCTGATCCTTCTCTCCAGACACCCCATAATCCCCTGATCCTTCTCTCCAGACACCCCATAATCTCCTGATCCTTCTCCCTCCAGACACCCCATAATCTCCTGATCCTTCTCCTCCAGACACCCCATAATCTCCTGATCCTTCTCTCCAGACACCCCATAATCCCCTGATCCTTCTCTCCAGACACCCCATAATCTCCTGATCCTTCTCTCCAGACACCCCATAATCTCCTGATCCTTCTCTCCAGACACCCCATAATCTCCTGATCCTTCTCTCCAGACACCCCATAATCTCCTGATCCTTCTCTCCAGACACCCCATAATCTCCTGATCCTTCTCCCTCCAGACACCCCATAATCCCTGATCCTTCTCTCCAGACACCCCATAATCTCCTGATCCTTCTCCTCCAGACACCCCATAATCTCCTGATCCTTCTCTCTCCAGACACCCCATAATCTCCTGATCCTTCTCCTCCAGACACCCCATAATCTCCTGATCCTTCTCCCTCCAGACACCCCATAATCCCCTGATCCTTCTCTCCAGACACCCCATAATCTCCTGATCCTTCTCTCCAGACACCCCATAATCCCCTGATCCTTCTCTCCAGACACCCCATAATCCCCTGATCCTTCTCTCCAGACACCCCATAATCTCCTGATCCTTCTCTCTCCAGACACCCCATAATCCCCTGATCCTTCTCTCCAGACACCCCATAATCTCCTGATCCTTCTCTCCAGACACCCCATAATCCCCTGATCCTTCTCTCCAGACACCCCATAATCTCCTGATCCTTCTCTCTCCAGACACCCCATAATCTCCTGATCCTTCTCTCTCCAGACACCCCATAATCCCCTGATCCTTCTCTCCAGACACCCCATAATCTCCTGATCCTTCTCTCCAGACACCCCATAATCCCCTGATCCTTCTCCCTCCAGACACCCCATAATCTCCTGATCCTTCTCCCTCCAGACACCCCATAATCCCCTGATCCTTCTACCTCCAGACACCCCATAATCTCCTGATCCTTCTCCCTCCAGACACCCCATAATCCCCTGATCCTTCTCTCTCCAGACACCCCATAATCTCCTGATCCTTCTCTCCAGACACCCCATAATCTCCTGATCCTTCTCTCCAGACACCCCATAATCCCCTGATCCTTCTCTCTCCAGACACCCCATAATCTCCTGATCCTTCTCTCTCCAGACACCCCATAATCCCCTGATCCTTCTCTCCAGACACCCCATAATCCCCTGATCCTTCTCTCTCCAGACACCCCATAATCCCCTGATCCTTCTCTCCAGACACCCCATAATCTCCTGATCCTTCTCTCTCCAGACACCCCATAATCTCCTGATCCTTCTCTCTCCAGACACCCCATAATCCCCTGATCCTTCTCTCCAGACACCCCATAATCTCCTGATCCTTCTCTCCAGACACCCCATAATCCCCTGATCCTTCTCCCTCCAGACACCCCATAATCTCCTGATCCTTCTCCCTCCAGACACCCCATAATCCCCTGATCCTTCTACCTCCAGACACCCCATAATCTCCTGATCCTTCTCCCTCCAGACACCCCATAATCCCTGATCCTTCTCTCTCCAGACACCCCATAATCTCCTGATCCTTCTCTCCAGACACCCCATAATCTCCTGATCCTTCTCTCCAGACACCCCATAATCCCCTGATCCTTCTCTCTCCAGACACCCCATAATCTCCTGATCCTTCTCCCTCCAGACACCCCATAATCTCCTGATCCTTCTCTCCAGACACCCCATAATCCCCTGATCCTTCTCTCTCCAGACACCCCATAATCTCCTGATCCTTCTCTCCAGACACCCCATAATCTCCTGATCCTTCTCCCTCCAGACACCCCATAATCTCCTGATCCTTCTCTCCAGACACCCCATAATCCCCTGATCCTTCTCTCCAGACACCCCATAATCTCCTGATCCTTCTCTCCAGACACCCCATAATCTCCTGATCCTTCTCTCCAGACACCCCATAATCTCCTGATCCTTCTCCTCCAGACACCCCATAATCCCCTGATCCTTCTCTCCAGACACCCCATAATCTCCTGATCCTTCTCCCTCCAGACACCCCATAATCTCCTGATCCTTCTCTCCAGACACCCCATAATCCCCTGATCCTTCTCTCCAGACACCCCATAATCTCCTGATCCTTCTCTCCAGACACCCCATAATCTCCTGATCCTTCTCTCCAGACACCCCATAATCTCCTGATCCTTCTCTCCAGACACCCCATAATCTCCTGATCCTTCTCTCCAGACACCCCATAATCTCCTGATCCTTCTCCCTCCAGACACCCCATAATCTCCTGATCCTTCTCTCCAGACACCCCATAATCTCCTGATCCTTCTCTCCAGACACCCCATAATCCCCTGATCCTTCTCCCTCCAGACACCCCATAATCTCCTGATCCTTCTCCCTCCAGACACCCCATAATCTCCTGATCCTTCTCTCCAGACACCCCATAATCTCCTGATCCTTCTCTCTCCAGACACCCCATAATCCCCTGATCCTTCTCCCTCCAGACACCCCATAATCTCCTGATCCTTCTCCCTCCAGACACCCCATAATCCCCTGATCCTTCTCCCTCCAGACACCCCATAATCTCCTGATCCTTCTCTCCAGACACCCCATAATCTCCTGATCCTTCTCTCCAGACACCCCATAATCTCCTGATCCTTCTCTCTCCAGACACCCCATAATCCCCTGATCCTTCTCTCTCCAGACACCCCATAATCTCCTGATCCTTCTCTCTCCAGACACCCCATAATCTCCTGATCCTTCTCTCTCCAGACACCCCATAATCTCCTGATCCTTCTCCCTCCAGACACCCCATAATCCCCTGATCCTTCTCTCCAGACACCCCATAATCCCCTGATCCTTCTCTCCAGACACCCCATAATCTCCTGATCCTTCTCTCCAGACACCCCATAATCCCCTGATCCTTCTCTCCAGACACCCCATAATCCCCTGATCCTTCTCTCCAGACACCCCATAATCTCCTGATCCTTCTCTCTCCAGACACCCCATAATCCCCTGATCCTTCTCCCTCCAGACACCCCATAATCTCCTGATCCTTCTCTCCAGACACCCCATAATCTCCTGATCCTTCTCCCTCCAGACACCCCATAATCTCCTGATCCTTCTCCCTCCAGACACCCCATAATCTCCTGATCCTTCTCTCCAGACACCCCATAATCCCCTGATCCTTCTCTCTCCAGACACCCCATAATCTCCTGATCCTTCTCCCTCCAGACACCCCATAATCTCCTGATCCTTCTCTCTCCAGACACCCCATAATCTCCTGATCCTTCTCTCCAGACACCCCATAATCTCCTGATCCTTCTCCCTCCAGACACCCCATAATCCCCTGATCCTTCTCTCTCCAGACACCCCATAATCTCCTGATCCTTCTCTCCAGACACCCCATAATCCCCTGATCCTTCTCTCTCCAGACACCCCATAATCTCCTGATCCTTCTCTCCAGACACCCCATAATCTCCTGATCCTTCTCCCTCCAGACACCCCATAATCCCCTGATCCTTCTCTCTCCAGACACCCCATAATCTCCTGATCCTTCTCTCCAGACACCCCATAATCTCCTGATCCTTCTCTCCAGACACCCCATAATCCCCTGATCCTTCTCTCTCCAGACACCCCATAATCTCCTGATCCTTCTCTCCAGACACCCCATAATCTCCTGATCCTTCTCTCCAGACACCCCATAATCCCCTGATCCTTCTCCCTCCAGACACCCCATAATCTCCTGATCCTTCTCCCTCCAGACACCCCATAATCTCCTGATCCTTCTCTCCAGACACCCCATAATCCCCTGATCCTTCTCCCTCCAGACACCCCATAATCCCCTGATCCTTCTCTCTCCAGACACCCCATAATCTCCTGATCCTTCTCTCCAGACACCCCATAATCTCCTGATCCTTCTCCCTCCAGACACCCCATAATCCCCTGATCCTTCTCTCTCCAGACACCCCATAATCTCCTGATCCTTCTCCCTCCAGACACCCCATAATCTCCTGATCCTTCTCTCCAGACACCCCATAATCCCCTGATCCTTCTCCCTCCAGACACCCCATAATCTCCTGATCCTTCTCCCTCCAGACACCCCATAATCCCCTGATCCTTCTCTCCAGACACCCCATAATCTCCTGATCCTTCTCTCTCCAGACACCCCATAATCTCCTGATCCTTCTCTCTCCAGACACCCCATAATCTCCTGATCCTTCTCTCCAGACACCCCATAATCTCCTGATCCTTCTCTCCAGACACCCCATAATCCCCTGATCCTTCTCTCCAGACACCCCATAATCTCCTGATCCTTCTCCCTCCAGACACCCCATAATCTCCTGATCCTTCTCTCTCCAGACACCCCATAATCTCCTGATCCTTCTCCCTCCAGACACCCCATAATCTCCTGATCCTTCTCCCTCCAGACACCCCATAATCCCCTGATCCTTCTCCCTCCAGACACCCCATAATCCCCTGATCCTTCTCTCTCCAGACACCCCATAATCTCCTGATCCTTCTCTCTCCAGACACCCCATAATCTCCTGATCCTTCTCTCTCCAGACACCCCATAATCTCCTGATCCTTCTCTCCAGACACCCCATAATCTCCTGATCCTTCTCTCTCCAGACACCCCATAATCTCCTGATCCTTCTCTCTCCAGACACCCCATAATCTCCTGATCCTTCTCTCCAGACACCCCATAATCTCCTGATCCTTCTCTCCAGACACCCCATAATCCCCTGATCCTTCTCTCCAGACACCCCATAATCTCCTGATCCTTCTCCCTCCAGACACCCCATAATCCCCTGATCCTTCTCTCCAGACACCCCATAATCTCCTGATCCTTCTCTCTCCAGACACCCCATAATCTCCTGATCCTTCTCTCTCCAGACACCCCATAATCTCCTGATCCTTCTCTCCAGACACCCCATAATCTCCTGATCCTTCTCTCCAGACACCCCATAATCTCCTGATCCTTCTCTCCAGACACCCCATAATCCCCTGATCTTTTTCTTACCTCAGATCCGGGTCTCAGGGCGAGTCTCGCGGTGGGTGAGGAGTGGGAGGAGCCTCGCTAAGCCCCGCCCCTTCTCGGGCTGATCGCCATACACACGGCGGGTGATGCGGGACTCTGTGTCCGCTCCCCCGGCTCAACGCCATTCACCGGAAGCCCCAGCCCCGCCCCTTCCGCTTCCGGTCCCGCCGCGCTGCATCCCGGGATGTGGCCACGGAGGACTACAACTCCCAGCAAAACCGGAAACCGCGAGGATAGAGCGTGAGGTGAGGGCTGTGTGCAGGACCAGAGACACCCCAAACCCCGCCCCCTATACAGCTGTGTGCAGGACCAGAGACACCCCAAACCCCGCCCCCTATACAGCTGTGTGCAGGACCAGAGACACCCCAAACCCCGCCCCCTATACAGCTGTGTGCAGGACCAGAGACACCCCAAACCCCGCCCCCTATACAGCTGTGTGCAGGACCAGAGACGCCCCAAACCCCGCCCCCTATACAGCTGTGTGCAGGACCAGAGATGCTCGAAACCCCGCCCCCTATACAGCTGTGTGCAGGACCAGAGACACCCCAAACCCCGCCCCCTATACAGCTGTGTGCAGGACCAGACACCCCAAACCCCGCCCCCTATACAGCTGTGTGCAGGACCAGAGACACCCCAAACCCCGCCCCCTATACAGCTGTGTGCAGGACCAGAGACGCTCCCCAAACCCCGCCCCCTATACAGCTGTGTGCAGGACCAGAGACACCCCAAACCCCGCCCCCTATACAGCTGTGTGCAGGACCAGAGACACCCCAAACCCCGCCCCCTATACAGCTGTGTGCAGGACCAGAGACACCCCAAACCCCGCCCCCTATACTGCTGTGTGCAGGACCAGAGACGCCCCAAACCCCGCCCCCTATACAGCTGTGTGCAGGACCAGAGACACCCCAAACCCCGCCCCCTATACAGCTGTGTGCAGGACCAGAGACACCCCAAACCCCGCCCCCTATACAGCTGTGTGCAGGACCAGAGATGCTCGAAACCCCGCCCCCTATACAGCTGTGTGCAGGACCAGAGACGCCCCAAACCCCGCCCCCTATACAGCTGTGTGCAGGACCAGAGACACCCCAAACCCCGCCCCCTATACAGCTGTGTGCAGGACCAGAGACGCCCCAAACCCCGCCCCCTATACAGCTGTGTGCAGGACCAGAGACGCCCCAAACCCCGCCCCCTATACAGCTGTGTGCAGGACCAGAGACACCCCAAACCCCGCCCCCTATACAGCTGTGTGCAGGACCAGAGACACCCCAAACCCCGCCCCCTATACAGCTGTGTGCAGGACCAGAGACACCCCAAACCCCGCCCCCTATACAGCTGTGTGCAGGACCAGAGACACCCCAAACCCCGCCCCCTATACAGCTGTGTGCAGGACCAGAGACGCCCCAAACCCCGCCCCCTATACAGCTGTGTGCAGGACCAGAGACACCCCAAACCCCGCCCCCTATACAGCTGTGTGCAGGACCAGAGACACCCTAAACCCCGCCCCCTATACAGCTGTGTGCAGGACCAGAGACGCCCCAAACCCCGCCCCCTATACAGCTGTGTGCAGGACCAGAGACACCCTAAACCCCGCCCCTATACAGCTGTGTGCAGGACCAGAGACGCCCCAAACCCCGCCCCCTATACAGCTGTGTGCAGGACCAGAGATACCCCAAACCCCGCCCCCTATACAGCTGTGTGCAGGACCAGAGACACCCCAAACCCCGCCCCCTATACAGCTGTGTGCAGGACCAGAGACACCCTAAACCCCGCCCCCTATACTGCTGTGTGCAGGACCAGAGACGCCCCAAACCCCGCCCCCTATACAGCTGTGTGCAGGACCAGAGACACCCCAAACCCCGCCCCCTATACTGCTGTGTGCAGGACCAGAGACGCCCCAAACCCCGCCCCCTATACAGCTGTGTGCAGGACCAGAGACACCCCAAACCCCGCCCCCTATACTGCTGTGTGCAGGACCAGAGACGCCCCAAACCCCGCCCCCTATACAGCTGTGTGCAGGACCAGAGATACCCCAAACCCCGCCCCCTATACAGCTGTGTGCAGGACCAGAGACACCCTAAACCCCGCCCCCTATACAGCTGTGTGCAGGACCAGAGATACCCCAAACCCCGCCCCCTATACAGCTGTGTGCAGGACCAGAGACACCCCAAACCCCGCCCCCTATACAGCTGTGTGCAGGACCAGAGACACCCCAAACCCCGCCCCCTATACAGCTGTGTGCAGGACCAGAGACACCCCAAACCCCGCCCCCTATACAGCTGTGTGCAGGACCAGAGACGCCCGAAACCCCGCCCCCTATACAGCTGTGTGCAGGACCAGACACCCTGAACCCCGCCCCCTATACAGCTGTGTGCAGGACCAGAGACACCCCAAACCCCGCCCCCTATACAGCTGTGTGCAGGACCAGAGACGCCCCAAACCCCGCCCCCTATACAGCTGTGTGCAGGACCAGAGACACCCCAAACCCCGCCCCCTATACTGCTGTGTGCAGGACCAGAGACGCCCCAAACCCCGCCCCCTATACAGCTGTGTGCAGGACCAGAGACACCCCAAACCCCGCCCCCTATACAGCTGTGTGCAGGACCAGAGACACCCCAAACCCCGCCCCTATACAGCTGTGTGCAGGACCAGAGACACCCTAAACCCCGCCTCCTATACAGCTGTGTGCAGGACCAGAGACACCCCAAACCCCGCCCCCTATACAGCTGTGTGCAGGACCAGAGACACCCCAAACCCCGCCCCCTATACAGCTGTGTGCAGGACCAGAGACACCCCAAACCCCGCCCCCTATACAGCTGTGTGCAGGACCAGAGACACCCCAAACCCCGCCCCCTATACAGCTGTGTGCAGGACCAGAGAAACCCCAAACCCCGCCCCTATACAGCTGTGTGCAGGACCAGAGACACCCCAAACCCCGCCCCCTATACAGCTGTGTGCAGGACCAGAGACACCCCAAACCCCGCCCCCTATACAGCTGTGTGCAGGACCAGAGACGCCCCAAACCCCGCCCCCTATACAGCTGTGTGCAGGACCAGAGACGCCCCAAACCCCGCCCCCTATACAGCTGTGTGCAGGACCAGAGACACCCCAAACCCCGCCCCCTATACAGCTGTGTGCAGGACCAGAGACACCCCAAACCCCGCCCCCTATACAGCTGTGTGCAGGACCAGAGACACCCTAAACCCCGCCCCCTATACAGCTGTGTGCAGGACCAGAGACACCCCAAACCCCGCCCCCTATACAGCTGTGTGCAGGATCAGAGACACCCCAAACCCCGCCCCCTATACTGCTGTGTGCAGGACCAGAGACACCCCAAACCCCGCCCCCTATACAGCTGTGTGCAGGACCAGAGATACCCCAAACCCCGCCCCCTATACAGCTGTGTGCAGGACCAGAGACACCCTAAACCCCGCCCCTATACAGCTGTGTGCAGGACCAGAGACACCCCAAACCCCGCCCCCTATACAGCTGTGTGCAGGACCAGAGACACCCCAAACCCCGCCCCCTATACAGCTGTGTGCAGGACCAGAGACACCCCAAACCCCGCCCCCTATACAGCTGTGTGCAGGATCAGAGACACCCCAAACCCCGCCCCCTATACTGCTGTGTGCAGGACCAGAGACACCCCAAACCCCGCCCCCTATACAGCTGTGTGCAGGACCAGAGACACCCCAAACCCCGCCCCCTATACAGCTGTGTGCAGGACCAGAGACACCCCAAACCCCGCCCCCTATACTGCTGTGTGCAGGACCAGAGACACCCCAAACCCCGCCCCCTATACAGCTGTGTGCAGGACCAGAGACACCCTAAACCCCGCCTCCTATACAGCTGTGTGCAGGACCAGAGACACCCCAAACCCCGCCCCTATACAGCTGTGTGCAGGACCAGAGACACCCCAAACCCCGCCCCCTATACAGCTGTGTGCAGGACCAGAGACACCCCAAACCCCGCCCCCTATACTGCTGTGTGCAGGACCAGAGACACCCCAAACCCCGCCCCCTATACAGCTGTGTGCAGGACCAGAGACACCCCAAACCCCGCCCCCTATACAGCTGTGTGCAGGACCAGAGACGCCCGAAACCCCGCCCCCTATACAGCTGTGTGCAGGACCAGAGACGCCCCAAACCCCGCCCCCTATACAGCTGTGTGCAGGACCAGAGACACCCCAAACCCCGCCCCCTATACAGCTGTGTGCAGGACCAGAGACACCCCAAACCCCGCCCCCTATACAGCTGTGTGCAGGACCAGAGACACCCCAAACCCCGCCCCCTATACAGCTGTGTGCAGGACCAGAGACACCCTAAACACCGCCCCTATACAGCTGTGTGCAGGACCAGAGACACCCCAAACCCCGCCCCCTATACAGCTGTGTGCAGGAGAGACACCCCAAACCCCGCCCCCTATACAGCTGTGTGCAGGACCAGAGACACCCCAAACCCCGCCCCCTATACAGCTGTGTGCAGGACCAGAGACACCCCAAACCCCGCCCCCTATACAGCTGTGTGCAGGACCAGAGACACCCCAAACCCCGCCCCCTATACAGCTGTGTGCAGGACCAGAGACACCCCAAACCCCGCCCCCTATACAGCTGTGTGCAGGACCAGAGACACCCCAAACCCCGCCCCCTATACAGCTGTGTGCAGGACCAGAGACACCCCAAACCCCGCCCCCTATACAGAGCTGTCACCCCTATATGTAATATAGTAATAATATGTATATTAAAAAGATATAAAATAATATATATAATAATAATAATAATTTAAAATTAATATATAATAATAATATAATATACCGTCAGGTCCTGGAGCTTTCTTGCTTGGTGTGAGCTGCTCTGCTCATACTTTATGACATTGGTGAGATATACCGTCAGGTCCTGGAGCTTTCTTGCTTGGTGTGAGCTGCTCTGCTCATACTTTATGACATTGGGGGGATATACCGTCAGGTCCTGGAGCTTTCTTGCTTGGTGGGAGCTGCTCTGCTCATACTTTATGACATTGGGGAGATATACCGTCAGGTCCTGGAGCTTTCTTGCTTGGTGGGAGTTGCTCTGCTCATACTTTATGACATTGGGGAGATATACCGTCAGGTCCTGGAGCTTTCTTGCTTGGTGGGAGCTGCTCTGCTCATACTTTATGACATTGGGGAGATATACCGTCAGGTCCTGGAGCTTTCTTGCTTGGTGGGAGTTGCTCTGCTCATACTTTATGACATTGGGGAGATATACCGTCAGGTCCTGGAGCTTTCTTGCTTGGTGTGAGCGGCTCTGCTCATACTTTATGACATTGGGGAGATATACCGTCAGGTCCTGGAGCTTTCTTGCTCGGTGTGAGCTGCTCTGCTCATACTTTATGACATTGGGGAGATATACCGTCAGGTCCTGGAGCTTTCTTGCTCGGTGTGAGCTGCTCTGCTCATACTTTATGACATTGGGGAGATATACCGTCAGGTCCTGGAGCTTTCTTGCTCGGTGTGAGTTGCTCTGCTCATACTTTATGACATTGGGGAGATATACCGTCAGGTCCTGGAGCTTTCTTGCTTGGTGTGAGCGGCTCTGCTCATACTTTATGACATTGGGGAGATATACCGTCAGGTCCTGGAGCTTTCTTGCTCGGTGTGAGCTGCTCTGCTCATACTTTATGACATTGGGGAGATATACCGTCAGGTCCTGGAGCTTTCTTGCTTGGTGTGAGCTGCTCTGCTCATACTTTATGACATTGGGGAGATATACCGTCAGGTCCTGGAGCTTTCTTGCTTGGTGTGAGTTGCTCTGCTCATACTTTATGACATTGGGGGGATATACCGTCAGGTCCTGGAGCTTTCTTGCTTGGTGTGAGTTGCTCTGCTCATACTTTATGACATTGGGGAGATATACCGTCAGGTCCTGGAGCTTTCTTGCTTGGGGTGAGTTGCTCTGCTCATACTTTATGACATTGGTGAGATATACCGTCAGGTCCTGGAGCTTTCTTGCTCGGTGTGAGCTGCTCTGCTCATACTTTATGACATTGGGGAGATATAGCGTCAGGTCCTGGAGCTTTCTTGCTTGGTGTGAGCTGCTCTGCTCATACTTTATGACATTGAGGAGATATACCGTCAGGTCCTGGAGCTTTCTTGCTTGGTGGGAGTTGCTCTGCTCATACTTTATGACATTGGGGAGATATACCGTCAGGTCCTGGAGCTTTCTCGCTTGGTGTGAGCTGCTCTGCTCATACTTTATGACATTGGGGAGATATAGCGTCAGGTCCTGGAGCTTTCTTGCTTGGTGTGAGATGCTCTGCTCATACTTTATGACATTGGGGAGATATACCGTCAGGTCCTGGAGCTTTCTTGCTTGGTGTAAGTTGCTCTGCTCATACTTTATGACATTGGGGAGATATACCGTCAGGTCCTGGAGCTTTCTTGCTCGGTGTGAGCTGCTCTGCTCATACTTTATGACATTGGGGAGATATAGCGTCAGGTCCTGGAGCTTTCTTGCTCGGTGTGAGCTGCTCTGCTCATACTTTATGACATTGGGGAGATATACCGTCAGGTCCTGGAGCTTTCTTGCTTGGTGTGAGCTGCTCTGCTCATACTTTATGACATTGGGGAGATATACCGTCAGGTCCTGGAGCTTTCTTGCTTGGGGTGAGTTGCTCTGCTCATACTTTATGACATTGGTGAGATATACCGTCAGGTCCTGGAGCTTTCTTGCTCGGTGTGAGCTGCTCTGCTCATACTTTATGACATTGGGGAGATATAGCGTCAGGTCCTGGAGCTTTCTTGCTTGGTGTGAGCTGCTCTGCTCATACTTTATGACATTGAGGAGATATACCGTCAGGTCCTGGAGCTTTCTTGCTTGGTGGGAGTTGCTCTGCTCATACTTTATGACATTGGGGAGATATACCGTCAGGTCCTGGAGCTTTCTCGCTTGGTGTGAGCTGCTCTGCTCATACTTTATGACATTGGGGAGATATAGCGTCAGGTCCTGGAGCTTTCTTGCTTGGTGTGAGATGCTCTGCTCATACTTTATGACATTGGGGAGATATACCGTCAGGTCCTGGAGCTTTCTTGCTTGGTGTAAGTTGCTCTGCTCATACTTTATGACATTGGGGAGATATACCGTCAGGTCCTGGAGCTTTCTTGCTTGGTGTGAGCTGCTCTGCTCATACTTTATGACATTGGGGAGATATACCGTCAGGTCCTGGAGCTTTCTTGCTTGGTTTGAGTTGCTCTGCTCATACTTTATGACATTGGGGAGATATACCGTCAGGTCCTGGAGCTTTCTTGCTCGGTGTGAGCTGCTCTGCTCATACTTTATGACATTGGTGAGATATACCGTCAGGTCCTGGAGCTTTCTTGCTTGGTGTGAGCTGCTCTGCTCATACTTTATGACATTGGTGAGATATACCGTCAGGTCCTGGAGCTTTCTTGCTTGGTGTGAGTTGCTCTGCACATACTTTATGACATTGGTGAGATATACCGTCAGGTCCTGGAGCTTTCTTGCTTGGTGTGAGCGGCTCTGCTCATACTTTATGACATTGGGGAGATATACCGTCAGGTCCTGGAGCTTTCTTGCTTGGTGTGAGCTGCTCTGCTCATACTTTATAACATTGGGGAGATATACCGTCAGGTCCTGGAGCTTTCTTGCTTGGTGTGAGCTGCTCTGCTCATACTTTATAACATTGGGGAGATATACCGTCAGGTCCTGGAGCTTTCTTGCTTGGTGTGAGCTGCTCTGCACATACTTTATGACATTGGGGAGATATACCGTCAGGTCCTGGAGCTTTCTTGCTTGGTGTGAGCTGCTCTGCTCATACTTTATAACATTGGGGAGATATAGCGTCAGGTCCTGGAGCTTTCTTGCTTGGTGTGAGCTGCTCTGCTCATACTTTATGACATTGGGGAGATATACCGTCAGGTCCTGGAGCTTTCTTGCTTGGTGTGAGATGCTCTGCTCATACTTTATGACATTGGGGAGATATACCGTCAGGTCCTGGAGCTTTCTTGCTCGGTGTGAGTTGCTCTGCTCATACTTTATGACATTGGGGAGATATAGCGTCAGGTCCTGGAGCTTTCTTGCTTGGTGAGAGATGCTCTGCTCATACTTTATGACATTGGGGAGATATACCGTCAGGTCCTGGAGCTTTCTTGCTTGGTGTGAGCTGCTATGCTCATACTTTATGACATTGGGGAGATATAGCGTCAGGTCCTGGAGCTTTCTTGCTTGGTTTGAGCTGCTCTGCTCATACTTTATGACATTGGGGAGATATAGCGTCAGGTCCTGGAGCTTTCTTGCTCGGTGTGAGCTGCTCTGCTCATACTTTATGACATTGGGGAGATATACCGTCAGGTCCTGGAGCTTTCTTGCTTGGTGTGAGCTGCTCTGCTCATACTTTATGACATTGGGGAGATATACCGTCAGGTCCTGGAGCTTTCTTGCTTGGTGTGAGCTGCTCTGCTCATACTTTATGACATTGGGGGATATACCGTCAGGTCCTGGAGCTTTCTTGCTTGGTGTGAGCTGCTCTGCTCATACTTTATGACATTGGGGAGATATAGCGTCAGGTCCTGGAGCTTTCTTGCTTGGGGTGAGTTGCTCTGCTCATACTTTATGACATTGGGGGGGATATACCGTCAGGTCCTGGAGCTTTGTTGCTTGGTGTGAGCTGCTCTGCTCATACTTTATGACATTGGGGAGATATACCGTCAGGTCCTGGAGCTTTCTTGCTTGGTGTGAGCTGCTCTGCTCATACTTTATGACATTGGTGAGATATACCGTCAGGTCCTGGAGCTTTCTTGCTCGGTGTGAGTTGCTCTGCTCATACTTTATGACATTGGTGAGATATACCGTCAGGTCCTGGAGCTTTCTTGCTCGGTGTGAGTTGCTCTGCTCATACTTTATGACATTGGGGAGATATACCGTCAGGTCCTGGAGCTTTCTTGCTTGGTGTGAGCTGCTCTGCTCATACTTTATGACATTGGGGAGATATACCGTCAGGTCCTGGAGCTTTCTTGCTTGGTGGGAGCTGCTCTGCTCATACTTTATGACATTGGGGAGATATACCGTCAGGTCCTGGAGCTTTCTTGCTCGGTGTGAGTTGCTCTGCTCATACTTTATGACATTGGGGAGATATACCGTCAGGTCCTGGAGCTTTCTTGCTTGGTGTGAGCTGCTCTGCTCATACTTTATGACATTGGTGAGATATACCGTCAGGTCTTGGAGCTTTCTTGCTTGGTGTGAGCGGCTCTGCTCATACTTTATGACATTGGGGAGATATACCGTCAGGTCCTGGAGCTTTCTTGCTTGGTGTGAGTTGCTCTGCTCATACTTTATGACATTGGGGGGATATACCGTCAGGTCCTGGAGCTTTCTTGCTTGGTGTGAGCTGCTCTGCTCATACTTTATGACATTGGGGAGATATACCGTCAGGTCCTGGAGCTTTCTTGCTTGGTGTGAGCGGCTCTGCTCATACTTTATGACATTGGGGAGATATACCGTCAGGTCCTGGAGCTTTCTTGCTTGGTGTGAGCTGCTCTGCTCATACTTTATGACATTGGGGAGATATACCGTCAGGTCCTGGAGCTTTCTTGCTTGGTGTGAGCGGCTCTGCTCATACTTTATGACATTGGGGAGATATACCGTCAGGTCCTGGAGCTTTCTTGCTCGGTGTGAGCTGCTCTGCTCATACTTTATGACATTGGGGAGATATACCGTCAGGTCCTGGAGCTTTCTTGCTCGGTGTGAGCTGCTCTGCTCATACTTTATGACATTGGGGAGATATACCGTCAGGGCCTGGAGCTTTCTTGCTTGGTGTGAGCTGCTCTGCTCATACTTTATGACATTGGGGAGATATACCGTCAGGTCCTGGAGCTTTCTTGCTCAGTGTGAGTTGCTCTGCTCATACTTTATGACATTGGGGAGATATAGCGTCAGGTCCTGGAGCTTTCTTGCTCGGTGTGAGTTGCTCTGCTCATACTTTATGACATTGGGGAGATATAGCGTCAGGTCCTGGAGCTTTCTTGCTCGGTGTGAGTTGCTCTGCTCATACTTTATGACATTGGGGAGATTTACCGTCAGGTCCTGGAGCTTTCTTGCTTGGTGTGAGTTGCTCTGCTCATACTTTATGACATTGGGGAGATATAGCGTCAGGTCCTGGAGCTTTCTTGCTTGGTGTGAGCTGCTCTGCTCATACTTTATGACATTGGGGAGATATACCGTCAGGTCCTGGAGCTTTCTTGCTTGGTGTGAGCTGCTCTGCTCATACTTTATGACATTGGGGAGATATACCGTCAGGTCCTGGAGCTTTCTTGCTTGGTGTGAGTTGCTCTGCTCATACTTTATGACATTGGGGAGATATACCGTCAGGTCCTGGAGCTTTCTTGCTTGGTGTGAGCTGCTCTGCTCATACTTTATGACATTGGGGAGATATACCGTCAGGTCCTGGAGCTTTCTTGCTTGGTGTGAGCTGCTCTGCTCATACTTTATGACATTGGGGAGATATACCGTCAGGTCCTGGAGCTTTCTTGCTTGGTGTGAGTTGCTCTGCTCATACTTTATGACATTGGGGAGATATACCGTCAGGTCCTGGAGCTTTCTTGCTTGGTGTGAGCTGCTCTGCTCATACTTTATGACATTGGGGAGATATACCGTCAGGTCCTGGAGCTTTCTTGCTTGGTGTGAGCTGCTCTGCTCATACTTTATGACATTGGGGAGATATACCGTCAGGTCCTGGAGCTTTCTTGCTCGGTGTGAGTTGCTCTGCTCATACTTTATGACATTGGGGAGATTTACCGTCAGGTCCTGGAGCTTTCTTGCTTGGTGTGAGCTGCTCTGCTCATACTTTATGACATTGGGGAGATATACCGTCAGGTCCTGGAGCTTTCTTGCTTGGTGTGAGCTGCTCTGCTCATACTTTATGACATTGGGGAGATATACCGTCAGGTCCTGGAGCTTTCTTGCTTGGTGTGAGTTGCTCTGCTCATACTTTATGACATTGGGGAGATATACCGTCAGGTCCTGGAGCTTTCTTGCTTGGTGTGAGCTGCTCTGCTCATACTTTATGACATTGGGGAGATATACCGTCAGGTCCTGGAGCTTTCTTGCTTGGTGTGAGCTGCTCTGCTCATACTTTATGACATTGGGGAGATATACCGTCAGGTCCTGGAGCTTTCTTGCTCGGTGTGAGTTGCTCTGCTCATACTTTATGACATTGGGGAGATATACCGTCAGGTCCTGGAGCTTTCTTGCTTGGTGTGAGCTGCTCTGCTCATACTTTATGACATTGGGGAGATATACCGTCAGGTCCTGGAGCTTTCTTGCTTGGTGTGAGCTGCTCTGCTCATACTTTATGACATTGGGGAGATATACCGTCAGGTCCTGGAGCTTTCTTGCTTGGTGTGAGCGGCTCTGCTCATACTTTATGACATTGGGGAGATATACCGTCAGGTTCTGGAGCTTTCTTGCTCGGTGTGAGTTGCTCTGCTCATACTTTATGACATTGGGGAGATATACCGTCAGGTCCTGGAGCTTTCTTGCTTGGGGTGAGTTGCTCTGCTCATACTTTATGACATTGGTGAGATATACCGTCAGGTCCTGGAGCTTT
The DNA here is from genome assembly GCA_027917425.1 of Gastrophryne carolinensis. NCBI lineage: Eukaryota > Metazoa > Chordata > Amphibia > Anura > Microhylidae > Gastrophryne > Gastrophryne carolinensis. Next base: position 74,302 of record JAQIHN010000528.1, on the reverse strand, counting down.
CTTGCTCGGTGTGAGCTGCTCTGCTCATACTTTATGACATTGGGGAGATATAGCGTCAGGTCCTGGAGCTTTCTTGCTTGGTGTGAGCTGCTCTGCTCATACTTTATGACATTGAGGAGATATACCGTCAGGTCCTGGAGCTTTCTTGCTTGGTGGGAGTTGCTCTGCTCATACTTTATGACATTGGGGAGATATACCGTCAGGTCCTGGAGCTTTCTCGCTTGGTGTGAGCTGCTCTGCTCATACTTTATGACATTGGGGAGATATAGCGTCAGGTCCTGGAGCTTTCTTGCTTGGTGTGAGATGCTCTGCTCATACTTTATGACATTGGGGAGATATACCGTCAGGTCCTGGAGCTTTCTTGCTTGGTGTAAGTTGCTCTGCTCATACTTTATGACATTGGGGAGATATACCGTCAGGTCCTGGAGCTTTCTTGCTCGGTGTGAGCTGCTCTGCTCATACTTTATGACATTGGGGAGATATAGCGTCAGGTCCTGGAGCTTTCTTGCTCGGTGTGAGCTGCTCTGCTCATACTTTATGACATTGGGGAGATATACCGTCAGGTCCTGGAGCTTTCTTGCTTGGTGTGAGCTGCTCTGCTCATACTTTATGACATTGGGGAGATATACCGTCAGGTCCTGGAGCTTTCTTGCTTGGGGTGAGTTGCTCTGCTCATACTTTATGACATTGGTGAGATATACCGTCAGGTCCTGGAGCTTTCTTGCTCGGTGTGAGCTGCTCTGCTCATACTTTATGACATTGGGGAGATATAGCGTCAGGTCCTGGAGCTTTCTTGCTTGGTGTGAGCTGCTCTGCTCATACTTTATGACATTGAGGAGATATACCGTCAGGTCCTGGAGCTTTCTTGCTTGGTGGGAGTTGCTCTGCTCATACTTTATGACATTGGGGAGATATACCGTCAGGTCCTGGAGCTTTCTCGCTTGGTGTGAGCTGCTCTGCTCATACTTTATGACATTGGGGAGATATAGCGTCAGGTCCTGGAGCTTTCTTGCTTGGTGTGAGATGCTCTGCTCATACTTTATGACATTGGGGAGATATACCGTCAGGTCCTGGAGCTTTCTTGCTTGGTGTAAGTTGCTCTGCTCATACTTTATGACATTGGGGAGATATACCGTCAGGTCCTGGAGCTTTCTTGCTTGGTGTGAGCTGCTCTGCTCATACTTTATGACATTGGGGAGATATACCGTCAGGTCCTGGAGCTTTCTTGCTTGGTTTGAGTTGCTCTGCTCATACTTTATGACATTGGGGAGATATACCGTCAGGTCCTGGAGCTTTCTTGCTCGGTGTGAGCTGCTCTGCTCATACTTTATGACATTGGTGAGATATACCGTCAGGTCCTGGAGCTTTCTTGCTTGGTGTGAGCTGCTCTGCTCATACTTTATGACATTGGTGAGATATACCGTCAGGTCCTGGAGCTTTCTTGCTTGGTGTGAGTTGCTCTGCACATACTTTATGACATTGGTGAGATATACCGTCAGGTCCTGGAGCTTTCTTGCTTGGTGTGAGCGGCTCTGCTCATACTTTATGACATTGGGGAGATATACCGTCAGGTCCTGGAGCTTTCTTGCTTGGTGTGAGCTGCTCTGCTCATACTTTATAACATTGGGGAGATATACCGTCAGGTCCTGGAGCTTTCTTGCTTGGTGTGAGCTGCTCTGCTCATACTTTATAACATTGGGGAGATATACCGTCAGGTCCTGGAGCTTTCTTGCTTGGTGTGAGCTGCTCTGCACATACTTTATGACATTGGGGAGATATACCGTCAGGTCCTGGAGCTTTCTTGCTTGGTGTGAGCTGCTCTGCTCATACTTTATAACATTGGGGAGATATAGCGTCAGGTCCTGGAGCTTTCTTGCTTGGTGTGAGCTGCTCTGCTCATACTTTATGACATTGGGGAGATATACCGTCAGGTCCTGGAGCTTTCTTGCTTGGTGTGAGATGCTCTGCTCATACTTTATGACATTGGGGAGATATACCGTCAGGTCCTGGAGCTTTCTTGCTCGGTGTGAGTTGCTCTGCTCATACTTTATGACATTGGGGAGATATAGCGTCAGGTCCTGGAGCTTTCTTGCTTGGTGAGAGATGCTCTGCTCATACTTTATGACATTGGGGAGATATACCGTCAGGTCCTGGAGCTTTCTTGCTTGGTGTGAGCTGCTATGCTCATACTTTATGACATTGGGGAGATATAGCGTCAGGTCCTGGAGCTTTCTTGCTTGGTTTGAGCTGCTCTGCTCATACTTTATGACATTGGGGAGATATAGCGTCAGGTCCTGGAGCTTTCTTGCTCGGTGTGAGCTGCTCTGCTCATACTTTATGACATTGGGGAGATATACCGTCAGGTCCTGGAGCTTTCTTGCTTGGTGTGAGCTGCTCTGCTCATACTTTATGACATTGGGGAGATATACCGTCAGGTCCTGGAGCTTTCTTGCTTGGTGTGAGCTGCTCTGCTCATACTTTATGACATTGGGGGATATACCGTCAGGTCCTGGAGCTTTCTTGCTTGGTGTGAGCTGCTCTGCTCATACTTTATGACATTGGGGAGATATAGCGTCAGGTCCTGGAGCTTTCTTGCTTGGGGTGAGTTGCTCTGCTCATACTTTATGACATTGGGGGGGATATACCGTCAGGTCCTGGAGCTTTGTTGCTTGGTGTGAGCTGCTCTGCTCATACTTTATGACATTGGGGAGATATACCGTCAGGTCCTGGAGCTTTCTTGCTTGGTGTGAGCTGCTCTGCTCATACTTTATGACATTGGTGAGATATACCGTCAGGTCCTGGAGCTTTCTTGCTCGGTGTGAGTTGCTCTGCTCATACTTTATGACATTGGTGAGATATACCGTCAGGTCCTGGAGCTTTCTTGCTCGGTGTGAGTTGCTCTGCTCATACTTTATGACATTGGGGAGATATACCGTCAGGTCCTGGAGCTTTCTTGCTTGGTGTGAGCTGCTCTGCTCATACTTTATGACATTGGGGAGATATACCGTCAGGTCCTGGAGCTTTCTTGCTTGGTGGGAGCTGCTCTGCTCATACTTTATGACATTGGGGAGATATACCGTCAGGTCCTGGAGCTTTCTTGCTCGGTGTGAGTTGCTCTGCTCATACTTTATGACATTGGGGAGATATACCGTCAGGTCCTGGAGCTTTCTTGCTTGGTGTGAGCTGCTCTGCTCATACTTTATGACATTGGTGAGATATACCGTCAGGTCTTGGAGCTTTCTTGCTTGGTGTGAGCGGCTCTGCTCATACTTTATGACATTGGGGAGATATACCGTCAGGTCCTGGAGCTTTCTTGCTTGGTGTGAGTTGCTCTGCTCATACTTTATGACATTGGGGGGATATACCGTCAGGTCCTGGAGCTTTCTTGCTTGGTGTGAGCTGCTCTGCTCATACTTTATGACATTGGGGAGATATACCGTCAGGTCCTGGAGCTTTCTTGCTTGGTGTGAGCGGCTCTGCTCATACTTTATGACATTGGGGAGATATACCGTCAGGTCCTGGAGCTTTCTTGCTTGGTGTGAGCTGCTCTGCTCATACTTTATGACATTGGGGAGATATACCGTCAGGTCCTGGAGCTTTCTTGCTTGGTGTGAGCGGCTCTGCTCATACTTTATGACATTGGGGAGATATACCGTCAGGTCCTGGAGCTTTCTTGCTCGGTGTGAGCTGCTCTGCTCATACTTTATGACATTGGGGAGATATACCGTCAGGTCCTGGAGCTTTCTTGCTCGGTGTGAGCTGCTCTGCTCATACTTTATGACATTGGGGAGATATACCGTCAGGGCCTGGAGCTTTCTTGCTTGGTGTGAGCTGCTCTGCTCATACTTTATGACATTGGGGAGATATACCGTCAGGTCCTGGAGCTTTCTTGCTCAGTGTGAGTTGCTCTGCTCATACTTTATGACATTGGGGAGATATAGCGTCAGGTCCTGGAGCTTTCTTGCTCGGTGTGAGTTGCTCTGCTCATACTTTATGACATTGGGGAGATATAGCGTCAGGTCCTGGAGCTTTCTTGCTCGGTGTGAGTTGCTCTGCTCATACTTTATGACATTGGGGAGATTTACCGTCAGGTCCTGGAGCTTTCTTGCTTGGTGTGAGTTGCTCTGCTCATACTTTATGACATTGGGGAGATATAGCGTCAGGTCCTGGAGCTTTCTTGCTTGGTGTGAGCTGCTCTGCTCATACTTTATGACATTGGGGAGATATACCGTCAGGTCCTGGAGCTTTCTTGCTTGGTGTGAGCTGCTCTGCTCATACTTTATGACATTGGGGAGATATACCGTCAGGTCCTGGAGCTTTCTTGCTTGGTGTGAGTTGCTCTGCTCATACTTTATGACATTGGGGAGATATACCGTCAGGTCCTGGAGCTTTCTTGCTTGGTGTGAGCTGCTCTGCTCATACTTTATGACATTGGGGAGATATACCGTCAGGTCCTGGAGCTTTCTTGCTTGGTGTGAGCTGCTCTGCTCATACTTTATGACATTGGGGAGATATACCGTCAGGTCCTGGAGCTTTCTTGCTCGGTGTGAGTTGCTCTGCTCATACTTTATGACATTGGGGAGATTTACCGTCAGGTCCTGGAGCTTTCTTGCTTGGTGTGAGCTGCTCTGCTCATACTTTATGACATTGGGGAGATATACCGTCAGGTCCTGGAGCTTTCTTGCTTGGTGTGAGCTGCTCTGCTCATACTTTATGACATTGGGGAGATATACCGTCAGGGCCTGGAGCTTTCTTGCTCGGTGTGAGTTGCTCTGCTCATACTTTATGACATTGGGGAGATATACCGTCAGGTCCTGGAGCTTTCTTGCTTGGTGTGAGCTGCTCTGCTCATACTTTATGACATTGGGGAGATATACCGTCAGGTCCTGGAGCTTTCTTGCTTGGTGTGAGCTGCTCTGCTCATACTTTATGACATTGGGGAGATATACCGTCAGGTCCTGGAGCTTTCTTGCTTGGTGTGAGCTGCTCTGCTCATACTTTATGACATTGGGGAGATATACCGTCAGGTCCTGGAGCTTTCTTGCTCGGTGTGAGTTGCTCTGCTCATACTTTATGACATTGGGGAGATATACCGTCAGGTCCTGGAGCTTTCTTGCTTGGTGTGAGCTGCTCTGCTCATACTTTATGACATTGGGGAGATATACCGTCAGGGCCTGGAGCTTTCTTGCTCGGTGTGAGCTGCTCTGCTCATACTTTATGACATTGGGGAGATATAGCGTCAGGTCCTGGAGCTTTGTTGCTTGGTGTGAGTTGCTCTGCTCATACTTTATAACATTGGGGGAGATATACCGTCAGGTCCTGGAGCTTTCTTGCTCGGTGTGAGCTGCTCTGCTCATACTTTATGACATTGGGGAGATATACCGTCAGGTCCTGGAGCTTTCTTGCTTGGTGTGAGCTGCTATGCTCATACTTTATGACATTGGGGAGATATACCGTCAGGTCCTGGAGCTTTCTTGCTTGGTGTGAGCTGCTCTTCTCATACTTTATGACATTGGTGAGATATACCGTCAGGTCCTGGAGCTTTCTTGCTTGGTGTGAGCTGCTCTGCTCATACTTTATGACATTGGGGAGATATACCGTCAGGTCCTGGAGCTTTCTTGCTTGGTGTGAGCGGCTCTGCTCATACTTTATGACATTGGGGAGATATACCGTCAGGTCCTGGAGCTTTCTTGCTTGGTGTGAGCTGCTCTTCTCATACTTTATGACATTGGTGAGATATACCGTCAGGTCCTGGAGCTTTCTTGCTTGGTGTGAGTTGCTCTGCTCATACTTTATGACATTGGTGAGATATACCGTCAGGTCCTGGAGCTTTCTTGCTCGGTGTGAGCTGCTCTGCTCATACTTTATGACATTGGGGAGATATAGCGTCAGGGCCTGGAGCTTTCTTGCTTGGTGTGAGCTGCTCTGCTCATACTTTATGACATTGGGGAGATATACCGTCAGGGCCTGGAGCTTTCTTGCTTGGTGTGAGTTGCTCTGCTCATTCTTTATGACATTGGGGAGATATACCGTCAGGTCCTGGAGCTTTCTTGCTTGGTGTGAGCTGCTCTGCTCATACTTTATGACATTGGGGAGATATAACGTCAGGGCCTGGAGCTTTCTTGCTTGGTGTGAGTTGCTCTGCTCATACTTTATGACATTGGGGAGATATACCGTCAGGTCCTGGAGCTTTCTTGCTTGGTGTGAGCTGCTCTGCTCATACTTTGACATTGGTGAGATATACCGTCAGGTCCTGGAGCTTTCTTGCTTGGTGTGAGCTGCTCTGCTCATACTTTATGACATTGGGGAGATATACCGTCAGGTCCTGTTGCTTTTTTGCTTGGTGTGAGTTACTCTACACATACGTTATGACATTGGGGAGATATACCGTCAGGTCCTGGAGCTTTCTTGCTTGGTGTGAGCTGCTCTGCTCATACTTCCTGACATTGGGGAGATATACCGTCAGGTCCTGGAGCTTTCTTGCTTGGTGGGAGCTTCTTTGCACATACGTTATGACATTGGGGAGATATACCGTCAGGTCCTGGAGCTTTCTTGCTTGGTGTGAGCTGCTCTGCTTATACTTTATGACATTGGGGAGATATACCGTCAGGTCCTGGAGCTTTCTTGCTTGGTGTAAGTTGCTCTGCTCATACTTTATGACATTGGGGAGATATACCGTCAGGTCCTGGAGCTTTCTTGCTTGATGGGAGCTGCTCTGCTCATACTTTATGACATTGGGGAGATATACCGTCAGGTCCTGGAGCTTTCTTGCTTGGTGTGAGCGGCTCTGCTCATACTTTATGACATTGGGGAGATATACCGTCAGGTCCTGGAGCTTTCTTGCTCGGTGTGAGCTGCTCTGCTCATACTTTATGACATTGGGGAGATATACCGTCAGGTCCTGGAGCTTTCTTGCTTGGTGTGAGTTGCTCTGCTCATACTTTATGACATTGGGGAGATATACCGTCAGGTCCTGGAGCTTTCTTGCTCGGTGTGAGCTGCTCTGCTCATACTTTATGACATTGGGGAGATATAGCGTCAGGTCCTGGAGCTTTCTTGCTTGGTGTGAGCGGCTCTGCTCATACTTTATGACATTGGGGAGATATACCGTCAGGTCCTGGAGCTTTCTTGCTTGGTGTGAGCGGCTCTGCTCATACTTTATGACATTGGGGAGATATACCGTCAGGTCCTGGAGCTTTCTTGCTTGGTGTGAGCTGCTCTTCTCATACTTTATGACATTGGTGAGATATACCGTCAGGTCCTGGAGCTTTCTTGCTTGGTGTGAGTTGCTCTGCTCATACTTTATGACATTGGTGAGATATACCGTCAGGTCCTGGAGCTTTCTTGCTCGGTGTGAGCTGCTCTGCTCATACTTTATGACATTGGGGAGATATAGCGTCAGGGCCTGGAGCTTTCTTGCTTGGTGTGAGCTGCTCTGCTCATACTTTATGACATTGGGGAGATATACCGTCAGGGCCTGGAGCTTTCTTGCTTGGTGTGAGTTGCTCTGCTCATTCTTTATGACATTGGGGAGATATACCGTCAGGTCCTGGAGCTTTCTTGCTTGGTGTGAGCTGCTCTGCTCATACTTTATGACATTGGGGAGATATAACGTCAGGGCCTGGAGCTTTCTTGCTTGGTGTGAGTTGCTCTGCTCATACTTTATGACATTGGGGAGATATACCGTCAGGTCCTGGAGCTTTCTTGCTTGGTGTGAGTTGCTCTGCTCATACTTTATGACATTGGGGAGATATACCGTCAGGGCCTGGAGCTTTCTTGCTTGGTGTGAGTTGCTCTGCTCATACTTTATGACATTGGGGAGATATACCGTCAGGTCCTGGAGCTTTCTTGCTTGGTGTGAGCTGCTCTGCTCATACTTTGACATTGGTGAGATATACCGTCAGGTCCTGGAGCTTTCTTGCTTGGTGTGAGCTGCTCTGCTCATACTTTATGACATTGGGGAGATATACCGTCAGGTCCTGTTGCTTTTTTGCTTGGTGTGAGTTACTCTACACATACGTTATGACATTGGGGAGATATACCGTCAGGTCCTGGAGCTTTCTTGCTTGGTGTGAGCTGCTCTGCTCATACTTCCTGACATTGGGGAGATATACCGTCAGGTCCTGGAGCTTTCTTGCTTGGTGGGAGCTTCTTTGCACATACGTTATGACATTGGGGAGATATAATGTCAGGTCCTGGAGCTTTCTTGCTTGGTGTGAGCTGCTCTGCTTATACTTTATGACATTGGGGAGATATACCGTCAGGTCCTGGAGCTTTCTTGCTTGGTGTAAGTTGCTCTGCTCATACTTTATGACATTGGGGAGATATACCGTCAGGTCCTGGAGCTTTCTTGCTTGATGGGAGCTGCTCTGCTCATACTTTATGACATTGGGGAGATATACCGTCAGGTCCTGGAGCTTTCTTGCTTGGTGTGAGCGGCTCTGCTCATACTTTATGACATTGGGGAGATATACCGTCAGGTCCTGGAGCTTTCTTGCTCGGTGTGAGCTGCTCTGCTCATACTTTATGACATTGGGGAGATATACCGTCAGGTCCTGGAGCTTTCTTGCTTGGTGTGAGTTGCTCTGCTCATACTTTATGACATTGGGGAGATATACCGTCAGGTCCTGGAGCTTTCTTGCTCGGTGTGAGCTGCTCTGCTCATACTTTATGACATTGGGGAGATATAGCGTCAGGTCCTGGAGCTTTCTTGCTTGGTGTGAGTTGCTCTGCTCATACTTTATGACATTGGGGAGATATACCGTCAGGGCCTGGAGCTTTCTTGCTTGGTGTGAGTTGCTCTGCTCATACTTTATGACATTGGGGAGATATACCGTCAGGTCCTGGAGCTTTCTTGCTTGGTGTGAGTTGCTCTGCTCATACTTTATGACATTGGGGAGATATACCGTCAGGGCCTGGAGCTTTCTTGCTTGGTGTGAGTTGCTCTGCTCATACTTTATGACATTGGGGAGATATACCGTCAGGTCCTGGAGCTTTCTTGCTTGGTGTGAGCTGCTCTGCTCATACTTTGACATTGGTGAGATATACCGTCAGGTCCTGGAGCTTTCTTGCTTGGTGTGAGCTGCTCTGCTTATACTTTATGACATTGGGGAGATATACCGTCAGGTCCTGTTGCTTTTTTGCTTGGTGTGAGTTACTCTACACATACGTTATGACATTGGGGAGATATACCGTCAGGTCCTGGAGCTTTCTTGCTTGGTGTGAGCTGCTCTGCTCATACTTCCTGACATTGGGGAGATATACCGTCAGGTCCTGGAGCTTTCTTGCTTGGTGGGAGCTTCTTTGCACATACGTTATGACATTGGGGAGATATACCGTCAGGTCCTGGAGCTTTCTTGCTTGGTGTGAGCTGCTCTGCTCATACTGTATGACATTGGGGAGATATACCGTCAGGTCCTGGAGCTTTCTTGCTTGATGTGAGCTGCTCTGCTCATACTTTATGGCATTGGGGAGATATACCGTCAGGTCCTGGAGCTTTCTTGCTTGGTGGGAGCTTCTTTGCACATACGTTATGACATTGGGGAGATATACCGTCAGGTCCTGGAGCTTTCTTGCTTGGTGTGAGCTGCTCTGCTCATACTTTATGGCATTGGGGAGATATACCGTCAGGTCCTGGAGCTTTCTTGCTTGGTGTGAGCTGCTCTGCTCATACTTTATGAATTTGGGGAGATATAATGTCAGGTCCTGGAGCTTTCTTGCTCGGTGTGAGTTGCTCTGCTCATACTTTATGACATTGGGGAGATATACCGTCAGGTCCTGGAGCTTTCTTGCTTGGTGTGAGCTGCTCTGCTCATACTTTATGACATTGGGGAGATATACCGTCAGGTCCTGGAGCTTTCTTGCTTGGTGTGAGCTGCTCTGCTCATACTTTATGACATTGGGGAGATATACCGTCAGGTCCTGGAGCTTTCTTGCTCGGTGTGAGCTGCTCTGCTCATACTTTATGACATTGGGGAGATATACCGTCAGGTCCTGGAGCTTTCTTGCTTGGTGTGAGCGGCTCTGCTCATACTTTATGACATTGGGGAGATATACCGTCAGGTCCTGGAGCTTTCTTGCTTGGTGGGAGCTGCTTTGCTCATACTTTATGACATTGGGGAGATATACCGTCAGGTCCTGGAGCTTTCTTGCTTGGTGTGAGCTGCTATGCTCATACTTCATGACATTGGTGAGATATACCGTCAGGTCCTGGAGCTTTCTTAGCATCTAGGACCAGTAAATGAATCTAGGACTAGAATAATTTACCGGGTGTTGGTTAATGATTTGGCCAAGGTCTGTGACCTGCATTCACCCTCTAGCATAAATTGTGAGACTAGATACGTTTGGAAGCATTTTCTGCTGTACCAGTAGCTCAGTGTTACGAGCGTAATTTAATATTCTCTGGCCCCCCGATGAGACATCAAACCTGCTCACACTAACCAGTGCATGTTGTTTTATCAGGAGATAAACAGGGTGGGATGAAAGAGGGGAGGGGGGTGTGATCTGTGGCTTCTCACATGATATCAGAATGACACAGGCAGGGTCATGCAGGCTGTGTATATTGGGGGGGGGGGGGCAGAAGGGCTTTGAATTTGGGTTGAGGGGGCAGGGTCAGTTTGGCTTTATATTTGGTGTGGAGGGTGGGCTGTACATTTGGGGTGGAAGGGTTGGAGCTGGTGGGCTTTGCAATTGGGTGGAGGGGGCAGGGTCATTTGGGTTTTATATTTAGGATTGAGGGTGGGCTTTGCATTTGGGGGGAGGGTTTGGGTCCGGTGGGCTTTGTTCTCGGGTGAAGGGGGCAGGGCCATTTGGGCTTTATAATTGGGGTGAAGGGAGGTCTTTGTATTTGAATGTAGGTGGTTGGGTCCGGTGGTCTCTGTATTTAGATGGAGGTGGTTGGGTCCGGTGGTCTCTGTATTTAGATGGAGGTGGTTGGGTCCGGTGGTCTCTGTATTTAGATGGAGGTGGTTGAGTCCGGTGGTCTCTGTATTTAGATGGAGGTGGTTGGGTCCGGTGGTCTCTGTATTTAGATGGAGGTGGTTGGGTCCGGTGGTCTCTGTATTTAGATGGAGGTGGTTGGGTCCGGTGGTCTCTGTATTTAGATGGAGGTGGTTGGGTCCGGTGGTCTCTGTATTTAGACGGAGGTGGTTGGGTCCGGGGGTCTTTGTATTTGAATGTAGGGGGTTGGGTCCGGTGGGCTTTGTTCTCGGGTGAAGGGGGCAGTGTCATTTGGGCTTTATAATTGGGGTGAAGGGAGGTCTTTGTATTTATTTGGAGTGGGTTGGGTCTGGGGGTCTTTGTATTTGAATGTAGGGGGTTGGGTCCGGTGGGCTTTGTTCTCGGGTGAAGGGGGCAGGGTCATTTGGGCTTTATAAATGGGGTGAAGGGAGGTCTTTGTATTTAGGTGGAGGGGGTTGGGTCCGGTGGGCTTTATATTTGGGGTTTTGTTGCACCCCCCCATGCGCTCAGTAATGATCTCTCTCTTGCAGGGGACAACTGGGTTTCTATGGACCGACACGAAAGATGGCCGAGGGTGTTCTGCAGGCAACAGACGACGGAGACTTTGACCTGGACATGTTTTTCTTCGGTGAGTAGAGCCCCCCCCCCCCCCAGCCATAGAAACATAGAAGGTTGACGGCAGAAGGAGACCATACGGTCCATCCAGTCTGCCCTTATGTAACTGTATGTTCTCTTTATCTTAGGATAGATGTGTGCTTATCCCAGGCATGTTTAAATTTAGTGAAGTGGAAGTTTGTTCCAAGCATCTACTACTCTTTCTGTAAAATAATATTTTCTAACATTGCTCCTGATCTTCCCCCCGACTAGCTTCAGGTTGTGCCCCCTTGTTCTATTATTAAGTTTCTTCCTTATTCAATCCTTTCACATATTTAAAGGTCTCCCTTCTTTCCTCCAGACTGTACAAATTAAGTTCTTTAAGTCTCTTCTGATAAGAGGAAGGGATAGCCAATGGCTGCATGCTGCTCCCGCCTCCCCCCAGCCATAGAGGAAGGGATAGCCAATGACTGCATGCTGCTCCCCCCCCCCCCCCCCAGCCATAGAGGAAGGGATAGCCAATGGCTGCATGCTGCTCCTCCCCCCCCCCCCAGCCATAGAGGAGGGGAATAGCCATTGGCTGCATGCTGCTCTCACCTCCCCCCAGCCATAGAGGATAGGATCGCCAATGGCTGCATGCTTTCCCCCTCCTCCATGACATGTTGCTTGTTTTCCAGGTCCAGAGGCTCCAGCGATGCAGTCTGGGATTGTACCTATGATCGATCGGGGGGCGGAGCATCTCCCCGCCAGCGTCAACCAAACTACCGCAGCTCCATCAACCCCCGCAGCCGGTGAGCAGCAGAACTAACTATAGAGGGATGTGGGAGGTGGCTGTGATCATTTATGGGTTGGGCTACTGGTGCTGGGCATGGCTTGTGAAGGGTGGGAGGAGTTACAGAGCTACAGAAAAGTCCCTATCAATGGGCACCTCATACACTGGCCACGCCCACCTGCAGGCTAACCATGCCTTTCGTGACTGTAAGGTAAGCAGGGTATCTCATGCTGTCGGACACCCTCCTGATACACAAAGTGAACAATTTAAAACACCAGGAAGTCCCTGTTAAAAACCATCCAGTGCACTGCCCTAAAGCTAATATTAAACGCCCATAAACCATCAACTAAATCCAGTAGAAACACACAAACGGTTCCTATGTGGCTGGCACTATAAAAACACTTAATTCAATTTTTTTTTTTCAATTCAATTTATTGTTGGCCAAGTACATGGTGATATGAACAAGGAAATCTTTTTGGCAGATACACAGTGCAACAGATAATTACAATTTACATAGAAACTGAATACAAGATAAAAAAAACTACAGAGATACACATGCTCTTCCATAGTGCAATTGATATCGGCTTTGAGCCTGGACCTATGATGCTTAGTTATTGTTCAGGATGCGGACAACCAAAGGAAAGAAACCCTTCCTAGACCTAGAAGTCCTGCAAGCTGGTACCGCAAGACGCCGCCCAGGTGGTAGATACTGGAATAGGGCGTGTCCAGGGTGGGAGGGATCCCGAAGGATCTTTTCTGCCCGTGTTTTTGTTTGTGCAGTTCATGCAGGGATGGTAAGTGGGGGGCTCCAATTATTCTTTCTGCTGTCTCTATTGTTCTTTGGAGTCTACACTTGTCCCTTTTTAGTAAATCCCTCAAACCAGACAGAAAAACATAATACGGAACCTATGACAGCATTGAAGAAGAGCATTAGCAACCTTTTTGACAGACCAGCCTTCTTCAGTTGCCTCTGTTGTGTTTTCCTCAGTAGAGCCGGGGTGTTCCTTTCCCAGCTGAGGTTGTTGGAGATGGTCACACCAAGAAATGTAGTCTCACTCGCTCTTTTAATTTACACCCCCTTGATGGACAGGGGTGACATGGGCCCAGGATTCCTCCTGAAGTCCTCCACCATCTCTAGAGTTTATGAAGGGTTTATAACCAGATTGTGTCTAGTGACACCAACTGACAAGCTCCTCCAGTGCTCCTCAGTAGATTTCCTCTTGGCCTTCTTGACCAGACCTATGACGGTTGTGTCATCGGCAAACTTTACAATTCTCACAGAGTTGGCCAAGGAGATGCAGTCGTTGGTGTAGATGGAGAACAGGAGAGGTGACAGGATGCAGCCTTGAGGGGCCCCGTTGTTGGTGTGCCTGACGCTGGATCGCAATGGTCCAAGTCTAACTGTTTGGGATCTATCTGTAAGAAAGCTTTCTGTCCATGCTCAGATATTTTGGGGAATGTTGAGCCTAGACATCTTTTCTACCAGCAGCTTTGGACTTATGGTGGTAAATGCCAAACTAAAATCCACTTAGCGGCATATATTGCCATAGTACAATTGATTTATGGAATTAACGCAAAAGGCATCATATACACAAACCCTTCTTCCCTTAAAACAATGTTAAACATCTAGCATAGCTTAAAGAAAAAGATTAATTAAGATTGAGTAAGGTGACTGATAAGTGATTGGCCGACCACACCCAAGGAGGCATGGTGAGAGGACAAAAAGCAGGGGGTGATTGGTCCACATCACCCGGATGAGTTTTGAGATGTGTAGCTATGAGGAGCCTTTGCCACGATGGGAGAGGACACAACTGCCGCACCTAAGGAGAGGTATATCAGGAGGTAGAGCTGCGGTGACGAGCGCTTGCGGCTCGATATTAGTATGGGCCTGGTCTGACGCAATGTCAGGCTTCCCGGCTTCAACCAAGGTAAAGGTAGACTTCTGGCAAGAAGTGAGGGCTGGGCAGAGCTCCAGATGTGGGGTGAAGCATAGAAATGAAGGTCAAGTGAGACAGAACATAGTTCAGTGCTTTAATAAAGACCGAAAACAGATATAAATTCCAGGGTTGGCGGCAGACAGGCAAAGTTCAGAGGCTGGCAATAAACTTAATACAGATTTCAGGGCTGGCAGCAGACAGGCAAAGTCCATTAAGCAATCTGTGTTCAGAGGCTGGTGACAAACCAAATGCAGATTCCAGGGTTGGCGGCAGAAAAGCAAAGTCCATTAAACAATCCAAGATCACTGACTGGAAGAAAACAAGCAAAGTCCTATAAACAATCCGAAACTCTAACCATGTGATCCATGCGAGGGTTAATCCAATAGCCGATCGGGAAGCAGACCAGGTCAATTCAGTATGACAGTCTGGAGTTGCAGGTAACAGGAATCACAGCTTCCAGGAAATGAGCTGATAACACAGCAATGAATACAGGCCTGCTGTCCATTTAAATAACTGTCAATTAGAGCAGGGAAGAATGTGTCAGAGTCTGAGTGAGGTCACTTCCTGTGCACAGGCCAAGGAAAACCCGGAAGTAAAAAACAAGCCCAAGAGCTTATGCTCTAGGCTTTGTGCAGTTGCAGTGAACAGAACACCAGGTGGAGCTGTTAAGCAGTGCAATGGATATAAAGCCAAGTCAGGTACAAACACCCAAAGCACTTCTGCGGCTGCGGGCAGAGATCAATGGAAGACGCCCAAAAGGAGCGGAGCCTGACGCGCAGCTCCCGCCCAGCGACATTGATTGTGGACTGTGTGTCTATGCACTCCAGCACAGTATGAAGCATTATTGACCGGTCAGCTGCTATGTAAATCAGTGCCCTGTTTGGCCAGTAGCACTTTCAGCACGACGCACTTTATAATCATGTTAAACTTTTTGGAATAGTCATCAGCACGCATTCCCTAATGGATTTCAGCTCCCTATTTTTCAACTTTCAACATCTAAACATTTGGGGGTGTGTTGAAGGCAGTGTGAACTTGGGGGTGCACGGTTTGTATGGGCGGGGCCCCGTGTCTTTTTCTTCAAGCTGTGCTAGCTTTTTAACATTGTTTTAAGGGAAGAAGCACAAGATACCCTGCTTACCTTACAGTCACAAAGGTGTGGTTAGCCTGCTGGTGGGCGGGGCCAGCGTATGATGTGCCCATTGATCGGAACTTTTCTGTGTTTCTACTGGACAAAGTGAATTCTCCCTTTAAATAGAAAAAACACCCAGAAAATTGACTTCATTGGGTTTAGTTCCTCTTCAATTTGGGATGCCCCGCTCTGGTTTCCTCCGCCTACCGTGCTGCTCAGCCAATCAGCGGCGCTGAACTCAGATTCAGCAAGGAAATCTGAATGGAACGAGCGTCGGGCATTCAGAAGGACCTGGAGCGGGTGCGTGCCCAGCTGGGCATTCTGAGCAGAGACTCAGCGAGGATCGGGAGCGTGCCCACGTCTAGGTATGGGCCCGCTGTCGCTCCTGAAAGCATTAATATGGGCAGCAAATGGCTCTGATTGGACAAGAGCCCGCACATGTGCCGTAGGACCAGGGAAAGGTGAGTTAATATTGGCGATCTGGGGGTTTTATACAGCAGGACCTCCAAAGTAAATTGTGGTAGAAGCCGAATTGGGATGCCCCCCAGGATAGAGGCCGCGCCCCCTGCTTTTCTGTCGGTGACCCTCTGTGTTGTTGTGTCTTGCAGATGGCGGGCGATCCTCTCAGCAAGGCACGGCGCTGCCTCCGCTCATGTCTCCCGGGGTTCCGGCCCCAACCTCCGACCTCCCCTCCGCGTGGGAGGTAAACGGGCCCGGCGACCACCGTGGAGCCCCTCCCACCGGCTGTCTAGAGAAAGCCAATCAGGATGAGCGTAGCCCCAGTGACATCACAAGTATAATCGCCCATCTCCGAAGCCTCGCCACAGAAACCTGCGCGGACCCCGAGAGAAGCGCGTCGCCCTCCAGCCACCCGGCCAATCCCGGGACTACCCTCAGCGGTGAGCAGGGTGCTGCCATCGCCATGGAGAGCGGCGCGGGTCACTGGCCGGACCTTCATGGGCATTTTGCCGACGTGGCATCAAACTTAAAGAGGAAGTCCGCGGCCAAGATATACATCTGCTCGGAGTGCGGGAAGACGTGCCCCTGCCAGTCGGCTTACCTGCGGCACCAGCGCATCCACACCGGGGAGAAGCCGTACGCCTGCGCCGACTGCGGCAAAAGCTTCATCCAGGTCTCCGACTATAACAACCACGTGCGCTCCCACACGGGCGAGAAGCCCTACACCTGCGCCGAGTGCGGCAAGAGCTTCAGCCGCAGCACCTACCTGGTGACGCACTCGCGGACGCACACCAAGGAGAAGCCGTACGGCTGCAACGTGTGCGGCAAGAGCTTCGTGCAGCACTCGCACCTGTCGCTGCACCTGCGCGTCCACAGCGGCGAGAGGCCCTTCATCTGCATCGAATGCGGCAACAGCTTCAGCCGCAGCTCCACGCTGGCCAAGCACAGGAAGTCCCACCGCCGCAGGACCCTGCGCATGTACCAGAAACAGAACGGCGGGGGCGAGGAGGAGGAGGAGGCGACGGCCTGCAACTTTACACAAAACACCCCGCCCACCTGGGGCGGGGCCGCAGAGCGCGATTCCGCGGCCGATGCCGTGTGCTTGGCCGACGTCACCCTGATTAAATCCGAGGCGGAGGAGAGCGCCGACTTCTATCAGCAAAGCGCCGAGTGCGGCAAGAAAGCGAAGCCCATCCGAATCACCCTGGAGAAGTACCTGGTGGTGGAGGACCCCTCCAGAGGGGGCGCGCCTCACAAGAAGACCGCGTGGAAGAAGAAAACGAAGCTTAGCGAAAAAGCGGGGGCAGGCGCTACGTGCGACTGCAGTGACAAGACCCCTGCGGAGACCCCCAATGAGATCCCTAACGAGACCCTCGCCCAGACCTCTGTGGAGGTCCCTAACGGGATCCAAACCCGCGACTGCTCGGTGCAGAGAGCGACCATCACAGACAAGCCAAAAACAGAGGCCGCGTTCTGTCACCGTGCGCTGGAAAATGAAGGCGGGGCCACCGGACTCCCTGAGCCACGCCCCTCGCCCCCAGACCCCCCGCATGTCCGCAAAATACTTGTAACCAGCGAGACCCCCGACTGCTCGGTACAGAGAGTAACCATTGCAGACAAGCCAAAAACGGAGGCCGCGTTCTCTCACCACGCACTCGAGAATGGAGGCGGGGCCACCGGACTCCCCGAGCCACGCCCCTCGCCCCCGGACCCCCCGCACGTCCGCAAAATACTCGTAACCAACGAGACCCCGGGCTACTCGGTGCAAAGAATGACTATCGCAGACAAGCCAAAAACGGAGGCCACGTTCTCTCACCGCGCGCTCGAGAATGGAGGCGGGGCCACCGAACTCCCCGAGCCACATCCCTCGCCCCCGGACCCCCCACACGTCCGCAAAATACTTGTAACCAACGAGACCCCCGGCTACTCGGTACAGAGAGTAACCATTGCAGACAAGCCAAAAACAGAGGCCGCGTTCTCTCACCACACGCTGGAGAATGGAGGCGGGGCCACCGGACTCCCCGAGCCACGCCCCTCGCGCCCAGACCCCCCGCACGTCCCCAAAATACTCATAACCGCTCCAGAGTCTGGTGACACCACTAACACCGGCGTTACCAAGCGTGAAGCCGAGCCTCCGAGCTTTTACCCAGAGTGCACCGGTGCGTTTGGCGAGAAGGTCCAGGGCCTCCGGAGGGCGCCCTCGCTGTTTATCTGCAGTTACTGCGGCAAGTGCTGCCCCTGTAAGTCGGCTTTCCTGCGCCACCAGCGCATTCACACGGGGGAGAAGCCCTACACCTGCCCCAACTGCGGCAAAAGCTTCATCCAGGCCTCCGACTACAACAACCACGTGCGCGCCCACACGGGGGAGAAGCCCTACACCTGCGCCGAGTGCGGCAAGAGCTTCAGCCGCAGCACCTACCTGGTGACGCACCACCGCACCCACACCAAGGAGAAGCCCTACGGCTGCCTGGAGTGCGGCAAGAGCTTCGTGCAGCACTCGCACCTGGCCATCCACCGCCGCGTCCACAGCGGCGAGAGACCCTACCGCTGCCGGGAGTGCGGCAAACACTTCAACCGAAGCTCCACCCTCCTCAAGCACCAGAAGGGCCACGCCAGGAAGGACCGCCAGATTTCCAAGATGGCCGCCGCCTTCCTGCCGCCTGCACAGATCCCGGCTAAATAGTCTGCTGCCCCCCTTACACCGTATTTATTTGTAGCAGGGACTTGTCAGGGTTTGTGCAGCACTACTGCCGGACTAGCGGGACCGGCTTCATCCAGACTATAAGGACCGGCCTCTATCCGGACTAGAAGGACCGGCCTCTATCCAGACTAGAAGGACCGGCCTCCATCCGGACTAGAAGGACCTGCCTCCATCCGGACTAGAAGGACCGGCCTCCATCCGGACTAGAAGGACCGGCCTCCATCCGGACTAGAGGGACCGGCCTCCATCCGGACTAGAGGGACCAGCCTCCATCCAGACTAGAGGGACCGTGCTCCATCCAGACTAGAAGGACCGGCCTCCATCCGGACTAGAAGGACCGGCCTCCATCCGGACTAGAGGGACCGGCCTCCATCCGGACTAGAGGGACCAGCCTCCATCCAGACTAGAGGGACCGTGCTCCATCCAGACTAGAGGGACCGAGCCCCATCCAGACTAGAAGGACCGGCCTCCATCCGGACTAGAAGGACCGGCCTCCATCCGGACTAGAAGGACCGGCCTCCATCCGGACTAGAAGGACCGGCCTCCATCCAGACTATAAGGACCGGCCTCTATCCGGGCTAGAAGGACCGGGCTCCATCCGGACTAGAAGGACCGGGCTCCATCCGGACTAGAAGGACTGGGCTCCATCCGGACTAGAGGGACCGGGCTCCATCCAGACTAGAAGGACCGAGCCCCATCCAGACTAGAAGGACCGGCCTCCATCCAGACTAGAAGGACCGGCCTCCATCCAGACTAGAAGGACCAGGCTCCATCCGGACTAGAAGGACCGGCCTCCATCCAGACTATAAGGACCGGCCTCTATCCGGGCTAGAAGGACCGGGCTCCATCCGGACTAGAAGGACCGGCCTCCATCCAGACTAGAAGGGCCGGCCTCTATTCGGACTAGAAGGACCGGCGTTTATCCTCACTAGCAGGACCGGCCTCTATCTGGACTAGCGGGACCGGCCTCTATCTGGACTAGCGGGACCGGCCTCTATCTGGACTAGCGGGACCGGCCTCTATCTGGACTAGCGGGACCGGCCTCTATCTGGACTAGCGGGACCGGCCTCTATCTGGACTAGCGGGACCGGCCTCTATCTGGACTAGCGGGACCGGCCTCCATCCGGACTAGAGGGACCGGGCCTCCATCCGGACTAGAGGGACCGGGCCTCCATCCGGACTAGAGGGACCGGGCCTCCATCCGGACTAGCGGGACCGGGCTCCATCCGGACTAGCGGGACCAGGCTCCATCCGGACTAGAAGCTCCCCCCTGCTCAAGCACCAGAAGGGGCACGCCACGAAGGACCGCAAGATTTCCAAGATGGCCACCGCCGGCTTCCTGCCACCTGCACAGATCCCAGCTAAATAGTCTGATGCCCCCCTTACACCGTATTTATTTGTAGCAAGGACTTGGCAGTGTTTGTGCAGCACTACTGCCGGACTAGACAGACCGGCCTCCATCCGGACTAAACGGACCGGCCTCCATCCGGAAGGACCAGGACTAGAAGGACCAGCCTCCATCCGGACTAGAAGGACTGGCCTCCATCCGGAAGGACCGGGCTCCATCCGGACTAGAAGGACTGGCCTCCATCCGGAAGGACCGGGCTCCATCTGGACTAGAAGGACCGGCCTCCATCCAGACAGGCAGGACTGGCCTCCATCCGGACTAGCGGGACCGGGCTCCATCTGGACTAGAAGGACAGGTCTCTGTCCACACTCGCAGGACCGAGTGTCATTGCAGCCTATGCAAAGTCAATGCAATGGCGAAGGATTGGAGGGGTGGTGCAGTGTCTGCTGGGAGGCCCCCGAGATGGCGCTTACCTGCTCAAGAGGAGGGCGGAGCTTGATGCATCCCGATAGGTAAGTAATTACCGAATGTTAAAGCGGAGGAGCAGGAAAGCCACGTTTGGGGAGTTTTTATTAACTTCTCAAACCCTCTATTGTTTCTCTTTAAAGAGGACCAAAACCCAGGATTTTGACTATTCTGGGTTTAGGTCCTTGTCCCCCGGGGCAGCCCGATCGGGGATGAAATCTCCCAGGTTGCCCGAACTAACCTTTCCCCGGTCCTACGGCGACCTTCGTCTTCGTGGATCCGAGCGTGCTGGAGGTCGCTTCCCCCCTCTAACAGGAAGCACAAATGCCTGATGCGGGCGCATGTCCTGCTAGAGGGATCGCGAGGATGCGGCCGCAGCTCGCACATGCGCCATATGACCGGGAAAGAAGAAAGTTTTCCAGGCGACCTGGGTGGTGTCACACAGCGGGCCATCCCGATTCTGGATGCCCCAAGGGGAGGAGATCTAGCGGCTCTAGAATCTTATAGATTCCTGGGCTGATCTCTGTGGGTTTTTGTCCACTTTAAAGTCAGTTGAACTGACAAAAATAATGTTATGTCCCTTTTAAGACTCTCCCCCGGGGAATCCCAGTTTGGGATGCCTCTACATTTAAAGTGGACCAACACCCAGGGGTGATCGGCCCGGGAATCTATAAGATCCGAAATCGGGATGCCGCGCTGTGTGAAACCCCCCAGGACGCCCAGAAACCTTTCCTTATCCCCTTTCCAACAGCGCATGCACGAGTCACGGCCGCATCTCGCGCTTCTCTCTAGCAGGGCGCCGTTTGTGAATGGCCGGCGCGGGCGCGCTCCCTGTTAGAAGGAAGCGCGAGACGCGGCCTCCAGCGCGCTCAGAGCCGCTGTGGTCATCCGTCGCTTGTCCGTCCATACCACAGCGGCTCTGAGCGCTCTGATTGGACGAGCGCTCGCGTAGGAGCGGGGTGAGGTGAGTTATTTAGGGCGATCGGGGGTCTTTCACGCAGCGGGGCACCCCCCCAATCGGGGTGCCCCACAGAAGTGGACCAAAGCCCAGGATAGGGAAAATCCTGAGGGTTGGTCCACTTTAAACATCCTTAGGAAAGCAAAGCCGGGCATTACGCCCTTTATGACTATAAACAGAAATTAGAAAGGATACGCACAGCCTAAATAAAGGGCAATAGGTGCTAGGCCCAGGGATCTAACCATAAATAATATAATAATAATATAATATAATAATAATAAATATAAAGATACTGGGGCTCTAGAGCTGCCCCAATGAAAATCCAAGATAACCGCACACAAAAAAATAATACAAAATAGTTTATTTAAATTAAAACATCCAATAGGAGGATATATGACATGTTCCAAACTGTACATTATAACAAGACAAACGCTGCCACAAGACGAGGGGGTGTACCGCCTAATACATAAGCTGTGCGTTCAAAACACAAGAGGGACAGTGGATAATTGATCCACCTCCACCCTAAAAAAAAGGAGCACCGATAAATAACCACAGGATTGTAATATAGACATAAATTTATTGTACAAAAAAAAAGAAAAATCACAAGACACAATAACACAATCTGCAGTGTTTTTAATTGTGTTATTGTGTGTTGTGATTTTTCTTTTTTTGTACAATAAATTTATGTCTATATTATTATTATAGTGGTTATTTATCGGTGCTCCTTTTTTTAGGGTGGAGGTGGATCAATTATCCACTGTCCCTCTTGTGTTATAACAAGACAAACATACAGGACCGATTAAAAGAGACAATATACCCGATAGGAAGGACATACATGGGCTACTGTCATCACAAATGATGAAACCCAATATCAATAGCACGATGGGCAAGAGCGCCGCGCTACTGCTGCAAATGAATAGGAAACAATAGCAGCTGCGATAATGAATAGGAAACAATAGCAGCTGCAATAATGAATAGAAAACAATAGCAGCTGCAATAATGAATGGAAGGTGCTTAAAGAGGACCAACCGTCAAGAATGAATTAAACTGAACCGAACGATTCCCCAGCATCTAATATTAATATAATATATAATAATATTAATATATTAAACCGGACCTTCACCATGATTTATTGAAAAGCCCTTAAAAAACGATTCCCCAGCATCTAATATTAATATAATAATATAATATATATTAATATATTAAACCGGACCTTCACCATGATTTATTGAAAAGCCCTTAAAAAACAATTCCCCAGCATCTAATATTAATATAATATGTAATAATATTAATATATTAAACCGGACCTTCACCATCATTTATTGAAAATCCCTTAAAAAACGATTCCCCAGCATCTAATATTAATATAATAATATAATATATAATAATATTAATATATTAAACCGGACCCTCACCATGATTTATTGAAAAGCCCTTAAAAAACAATTCCCCAGCATCTAATATTAATATAATAATATAATATATAATAATATTAATATATTAAACCGGACCCTCACCATGATTTATTGAAAAGCCCTTAAAAAAACGATTCCCCAGCATCTAATATTAATATAATATATAATAATATTAATATATTAAACCGGACCTTCACCATGATTTATTGAAAAGCCCTTAAAAAACGATTCCCCAGCATCTAATATTAATATAATATATAATAATATTAATATATTAAACCGGACCTTCACCATGATTTATTGAAAAGCCCTTAAAAAACGATTCCCCAGCATCTAATATTAATATAATAATATAATATATAATAATATTAATATATTAAACCGGACCTTCACCATGATTTGTTGAAAAGCCCTTAAAAAACGATTCCCCAGCATCTAATATTAATATAATATATAATAATATTAATATATTAAACCGGACCTTCACCATGATTTATTGAAAAGCCCTTAAAAAACGATTCCCCAGCATCTAATATTAATATAATATATAATAATATTAATATATTAAACCGAACCTTCACCATGATTTATTGAAAAGCCCTTAAAAAAACGATTCCCCAGCATCTAATATTAATATAATATATAATAATATTAATATATTAAACCGAACCTTCACCATGATTTATTGAAAAGCCCTTAAAAAACGATTCCCCAGCATCTAATATTAATATAATATTAATATATTAAACCGGACCTTCACCATGATTTATTGAAAAGCCCTTAAAAAACGATTCCCCAGCATCTAATATTAATATAATATATAATAATATTAATATATTAAACCGGACCTTCACCATGATTTATTGAAAAGCCCTTAAAAAACGATTCCCCAGCATCTAATATTAATATAATAATATAATATATAATAATATTAATATATTAAACCGGACCTTCACCATCATTTATTGAAAAGCCCTTAAAAAAACTATTCCCCAGCATCTAATATTAATATAATAATATAATATATAATAATATTAATATATTAAACCGGACCTTCACCATGATTTATTGAAAAGCCCTTAAAAAACGATTCCCCAGCATCTAATATTAATATAATAATATAATATATAATAATATTAATATATTAAACCGGACCTTCAGCATGATTTATTGAAAAGCCCAAACCCTTAAAAAACGATTCCCCAGCATCTAAAGTTAATATATTTTAAGTTTTTAGTCACTTATTATTCTTTCCCCCCACTGGGCTGCAACTCTGTTCAGGGCTTTAGGATACGGGCGCCGCCATCTTGACTCAGAAGCATCACATACTGAGGAGAGGAGGGGCGGGGAGTGCAGGGGCGGGGTATTAGCTGTGCTTTGCTCAGACAGAGCAGAGCTGGGGTCAGGAAAAGGTCAGCAATCCAAGAATGCCGAACAGCACAGTCAGAAGACGCTTCCTGTTTGCAGGCTGCCTGATGCTCCATGAGCTGCCATCTTGGATGTTTAAAGGCTCATAACATGCAGTGGATGCAGGTAGGATGATTTTTAATGTGAGCAATCTGTATGTACAGGGTGTGGGAAACATATAAGATAGGCTCTTATTCAGGGTGAGGGTCCGGATTAATGTGAGCAATCTGTATGTACAGGGTGTGGGAAACATATAAGATAGGCTCTTATTCAGGGTGAAGGTCCGGATTAATGTGAGCAATCTGTATGTACAGGGTGTGGGAAACATAAGATAGGCTCTTATTTAGGGTGAAGGTCCGGATTAATGTGAGCAATCTGTATGTACAGGGTGTGGGAAACATATAAGATAGGCTCTTATTTAGGGTGAAGGTCCGGATTAATGTGAGCAATCTGTGTGTACAGGGTGTGGGAAACATATAAGATAGGCTCTTATTCAGGGTGAAGGTCCGGATTAATGTGAGCAATCTGTATGTACAGGGTGTGGGAAACATAAGATAGGATCTTATTTAGGGTGAGGGTCCGGATTAATGTGAGCAATCTGTATGTACAGGGTGTGGGAAAGATATAAGATAGGCTCTTATTCAAGGTGAGGGTCCGGATTAATGTGAGCAATCTGTGTGTACAGGGTGTGGGAAACATATAAGATAGACTCTTATTCAGGGTGAGGGTCCGGATTAATGTGAGCAATCTGTGTGTACAGGGTGTGGGAAACATATAAGATAGACTCTTATTCAGGGTGAGGGTCCGGATTAATGTGAGCAATCTGTATGTACAGGGTGTGGGAAACATATAAGATAGGATCTTATTCAGGGTGAGGGTCCGGATTAATGTGAGCAATCTGTATGTACAGGGTGTGGGAAACATATAAGATAGGCTCTTATTCAGGGTGAAGGTCCGGATTAATGTGAGCAATCTGTATGTACAGGGTGTGGGAAACATATAAGATAGGCTCTTATTTAGGGTGAAGGTCCGGATTAATGTGGGCAATCTGTGTGTACAGGGTGTGGGAAACATATAAGATAGACTCTTATTCAGGGTGAGGGTCCGGATTAATGTGAGCAATCTGTGTGTACAGGGTGTGGGAAACATATAAGATAGACTCTTATTCAGGGTGAGGGTCCGGATTAATGTGAGCAATCTGTGTGTACAGGGTGTGGGAAACATATAAGATAGGATCTTATTCAGGGTGAGGGTCCGGATTAATGTGAGCAATCTGTATGTACAGGGTGTGGGAAACATATAAGATAGGCTCTTATTTAGGGTGAAGGTCCGGATTAATGTGAGCAATCTGTATGTACAGGGTGTGGGAAACATATAAGATAGGATCTTATTCAGGGTGAGGGTCCGGATTAATGTGAGCAATCTGTATGTACAGGGTGTGGGAAACATATAAGATAGGCTCTTATTTAGGGTGAAGGTCCGGATTAATGTGAGCAATCTGTATGTACAGGGTGTGGGAAACATATAAGATAGGATCTTATTCAGGGTGAGGGTCCGGATTAATGTGAGCAATCTGTATGTACAGGGTGTGGGAAACATATAAGATAGGCTCTTATTCAGGGTGAGGGTCCGGATTAATGTGAGCAATCTGTGTGTACAGGGTGTGGGAAACATATAAGATAGACTCTTATTCAGGGTGAGGGTCCGGATTAATGTGAGCAATCTGTGTGTACAGGGTGTGGGAAACATATAAGATAGGATCTTATTCAGGGTGAGGGTCCGGATTAATGTGAGCAATCTGTATGTACAGGGTGTGGGAAACATATAAGATAGGCTCTTATTTAGGGTGAAGGTCCGGATTAATGTGAGCAATCTGTATGTACAGGGTGTGGGAAACATATAAGATAGGATCTTATTCAGGGTGAGGGTCCGGATTAATGTGAGCAATCTGTATGTACAGGGTGTGGGAAACATATAAGATAGGCTCTTATTTAGGGTGAAGGTCCGGATTAATGTGAGCAATCTGTATGTACAGGGTGTGGGAAACATATAAGATAGGCTCTTATTCAGGGTGAAGGTCCGGATTAAGTCAGACCAACACAAGAAACAGTGCTCATATGCTGCGCCCCCGCCCCGGGGCAACTTAGATTGCTGCACATAATAAATCATTTACCTTTTTCTACTACGCCTACTGGGATAAATTTAAAAAATAAGATGGCCGCTCATGGGCGTGCAGGCCACCTGCAAACAGGAAGTCGTGCTGGGCTTCCTGTTACTGCGCATTTCAGTTATGTCAGTTGGGAGAGAAAGCTCCAAAATGGCCGCCAACTTTTTTTCCAACTTTTTGCAGACTGTTGTTCGGGTTTAAAGGGTAAAGTGCCGAGTGTTTGGCGAAGCCGTGCGGAGAATAGTAAGAACAGCGGTGACAATGCGATAAGATGGAAAGTAAAGTACCGCGCGCCATAAAGCGCCATAAACAACGTAAACTGCCACTACATCGCCAACTGTACATCATAGCATGAAAAAAGGCACAATTTAAAGGAGCACTATCGGGAAATTGTGTAATATTAAAAATCCATATAAACACTTTAGCTAATAAGGGGAGGGGTCACTTATACACCCGAACTGATTAAAACTCCCGCCGCGCTTGTGGTAGGAATAAAATCCTGGGGTGACAGGTTTAGTCTATGAGGGGTGACAGAGTCCGTCACCCGAGATGTCCTCTTCCCTCCATTAAAATAAAGAAACCCAAGCCTGGCTGGATATTTCTGGATCCCGGGTGTATAAGTGACCCCTCCTCCCTCCATCCAGCACATTTATATGGATTTTTATTATTGGGCCATTTTTTCGTGATAGTTCTCCTTTAAGTAGAAAAAAATCCAATCGGCTCGGCAGGAGCTGGACTCCAACACAAAGTATTGGCGCACAACAGCGTTTCCTCATTAAAATCAAAAACCTTTATTCCAATTCAATAGTAAAAAAGCAAAAATCCCCCAGAAAAATACACGCACGTCTACGCGTTTCGAACCTCGCGGGTTCTTACTCATGACAATATCTCTAATGCATTTACAATCATTATATAGCAGAGACCACACCCCCGAGCGGACAATCTCATTAACATATCTAATTACAACCAGTGTGAAGCTCCATTGGTGCAAAATTATTTAAATTCAAAACATTCTATATTACACCATAGATCACCTCCACCATTACTTTCATCTCTCATTATACAGATATATGTTATAAAACATTCTATATTACACCTCCCCCTCCCTCCATCCATAGATCACCTCCATCATTACTTTCATCTCTCATTATACTGATATATGTTATAAAACATTCTATATTACACCTCCCCCTTCTCTCCATCCATAGATCACCTCCACCATTACTTTCATCTCTCATTATACTGATATATGTTATAAAACATTCTATATTACACCTCCCCCTTCTCCCCATCCATAGATCACCTCCACCATTACTTTCATCTCTCATTATACAGATATATGTTATAAAACATTCTATATTACACCTCCCCCTTCCCCCCATCCATAGATCACCTCCGCCATTACTTTCATCTCTCATTATACTGATATATGTTATAAAACATTATATATTACACCTCCCCCTTCTCCCCATCCATAGATCACCTCCGCCATTACTTTCATCTCTCATTATACTGATATATGTTATAAAACATTCTATATTACACCTCCCCCTTCTCCTCATCCATAGATCACCTCCACCATTACTTTCATCTCTCATTATACTGATATATGTTATAAAACATTCTATATTACACCTCCCCCTTCCCCCCATCCATAGATCACCTCCACCATTACTTTCATCTCTCATTATACAGATATATGTTATAAAACATTCTATATTACACCTCCCCCTTCTCTCCATCCATAGATCACCTCTGCCATTACTTTCATCTCTCATTATACAGATATATGTTATAAAACATTCTATATTACACCTCCCCCTTCCCCCATCCATAGATCACCTCCACCATTACTTTCATCTCTCATTATACAGATATATGTTATAAAACATTCTATATTACACCTCCCCCTTCTCTCCATCCATAGATCACCTCTGCCATTACTTTCATCTCTCATTATACAGATATATGTTATAAAACATTCTATATTACACCTCCCCCTTCCCCCCATCCATAGATCACCTCCACCATTACTTTCATCTCTCATTATACAGATATATGTTATAAAACATTCTATATTACACCTCCCCCTTCTCTCCATCCATAGATCACCTCTGCCATTACTTTCATCTCTCATTATACAGATATATGTTATAAAACATTCTATATTACACCTCCCCCTTCCCCCCATCCATAGATCACCTCCACCATTACTTTCATCTCTCATTATACAGATATATGTTATAAAACATTCTATATTACACCTCCCCCTTCTCTCCATCCATAGATCACCTCCGCCATTACTTTCATCTCTCATTATACTGATATATGTTATAAAACATTCTATATTACACCTCCCCCTCCATAGATCACCTCCATCATTACTTTCATCTCTAATTATACAGATATATGTTATAAAACATTCTATATTACACCTCCCCCTCCTCCCCATCCATAGATCACCTCCACCATTACTTTCATCTCTCATTATACAGATATATGTTATAAAACATTCTATATTACACCTCCCCCTTCCCCCCATCCATAGATCACCTCCACCATTACTTTCATCTCTCATTATACTGATATATGTTATAAAACATTCTATATTACACCTCCCCCTTCCCCCCATCCATAGATCACCTCCATCATTACTTTCATCTCTCATTATACAGATATATGTTATAAAACATTCTATATTACACCTCCCCCTTCTCCTCATCCATAGATCACCTCCGCCATTACTTTCATCTCTCATTATACAGATATATGTTATAAAACATTCTATATTACACCTCCCCCTTCTCTCCATCCATAGATCACCTCCGCCATTACTTTCATCTCTCATTATACTGATATATGTTATAAAACATTCTATATTACACCTCCCCCTCCTCCCCATCCATAGATCACCTCTGTCATTACTTTCATCTCTCATTATACAGATATATGTTATAAAACATTCTATATTACACCTCCCCCTTCCCCCCATCCATAGATCACCTCCACCATTACTTTCATCTCTCATTATACTGATATATGTTATAAAACATTCTATATTACACCTCCCCCTTCTCTCCATCCATAGATCACCTCCATCATTACTTTCATCTCTCATTATACTGATATATGTTATAAAACATTCTATATTACACCTCCCCCTTCTCTCCATCCATAGATCACCTCCATCATTACTTTCATCTCTCATTATACTGATATATGTTATAAAACATTCTATATTACACCTCCCCCTTCCCCCCATCCATAGATCACCTCCGCCATTACTTTCATCTCTCATTATACAGATATATGTTATAAAACATTCTATATTACACCTCCCCCTTCCCCCCATCCATAGATCACCTCCGCCATTACTTTCATCTCTCGTTATACTGATATATGTTATAAAACATTATATATTACACCTCCCCCTTCCCCCCATCCATAGATCACCTCCACCATTACTTTCATCTCTCATTATACAGATATATGTTATAAAACATTCTATATTACACCTCCCCCTTCCCCCCATCCCTAGATCACCTCCGCCATTACTTTCATCTCTCATTATACAGATATATGTTATAAAACATTCTATATTACACCTCCCCCTTCCCCCCATCCCTAGATCACCTCCACCATTACTTTCATCTCACATTATACTGATATATGTTATAAAACATTCTATATTACACCTCCCCCTTCTCTCCATCCATAGATCACCTCCACCATTACTTTCATCTCTCATTATACAGATATATGTTATAAAACATTCTATATTACACCTCCCCCTTCCCCCCATCCCTAGATCACCTCCGCCATTACTTTCATCTCTCATTATACTGATATATGTTATAAAACATTCTATATTACACCTCCCCCTTCCCCCCATCCATAGATCACCTCCACCATTACTTTCATCTCTCATTATACAGATATATGTTATAAAACATTCTATATTACACCTCCCCCTTCCCCCCATCCCTAGATCACCTCCGCCATTACTTTCCTCTCTCATTATACAGATATATGTTATAAAACATTCTATATTACACCTCCCCCTTCTCTCCATCCATAGATCACCTCCGCCATTACTTTCATCTCTCATTATACAGATATATGTTATAAAACATTCTATATTACACCTCCCCCTTCTCTCCATCCATAGATCACCTCCACCATTACTTTCATCTCTCATTATACAGATATATGTTATAAAACATTCTATATTACACCTCCCCCTTCTCCTCATCCATAGATCACCTCCGCCATTACTTTCATCTCTCATTATACAGATATATGTTATAAAACATTCTATATTACACCTCCCCCTTCTCTCCATCCATAGATCACCTCCACCATTACTTTCCTCTCTCATTATACAGATATATGTTATAAAACATTCTATATTACACCTCCCCCTTCTCTCCATCCATAGATCACCTCCACCATTACTTTCATCTCTCATTATACAGATATATGTTATAAAACATTCTATATTACACCTCCCCCTTCCCCCCATCCATAGATCACCTCCACCATTACTTTCATCTCTCATTATACAGATATATGTTATAAAACATTCTATATTACACCTCCCCCTTCTCCCCATCCATAGATCACCTCCGTCATTACTTTCATCTCTCATTATACAGATATATGTTATCACCAATTGTAGAACTTCCAATCTTTCCCACAAATAAAAAAATAAATAAATACCCTTTAAAGTGGACCAACACCCAGGATTTTGACTATCCTGGGTTTTGGTCCACTTCGGTGGGGCACCCCGCTGTGTGAAACCCCCCAGAAACCCCAAAAAGCTCACCTCTCCCCGCTCCCACGTGACCGCTGCAGCCAATCCCCGCCAACGTCTAGGCGGGGGACAGGAACGTACAAGCCTCTTCCGCCGCCGCCGCCTCCCGCACGTCACTCTTGGCGCTCGCGCGCCCCCGCCGGCCATTCACAGAGGGCTGGCGCGGGCGCGCGCACGTCTGGAGGGGTGCGCGGGAGGCGGCGGAAGCGGCAGCGGATCAGGTAAGATCTTTTTGGGGTTTCTGGGGGGTTTCACCCCGCGGGACATCCCGATCTCGGATGTCCCGTGGGGTGGGAGGTGATCGGCCCGGGAATCTTATAGATTTCCGGGCCGATCACCCCTGGGTGTTGGTCCACTTTAAGCACCTTCTATTCATTATCGCAGCTGCTATTGTTTCCTATTCATTTGCAGCAGTAGCGCGGCGCTCTGTTGCCCATCGTGCTTTTGATATTGGTTTTCTCAATTTCACTGGACCATTTTTTTTTTTTTTTTTTAATTCTTTATTTATTGGAATTTTGTATATATCACAGGTACAATGACAAAATAAAATATCGGAGAAAAAACAATTTTGTGCATTGTCTGACATTCTTATATCACGACAACAGTGAAGTAAACCGCAAAGATAGATAAACAATCAGGTATAGAAAAAGAAGGGAGGGACTCATCTGAGCCTGAGAAAATCATCCAATTGTACCATGTCCTTGTGTATTTCTCGAACCCTCCCTCCTGATTTAACACTAGATCCTCGAAACGCATGGTTTCATTGGCCTTCAGAACCCAACTGGCCGGTGAGGGGGGAGAGGTCTTCCTCCACATCAGAGGCACTGGACAATTTCTGATGACAATAGCCCACGTATGTCCTTCCCACATGGTTTATTGTCTTTTTTAATCAGTCCTGTATGTTTGTCTTGTTATAGGATGACTGGCAGAGGGGCGGGAAGTAGCTTGGCACTTCATTGGAACACATCTCCTATAGGATGAGTCAGTGCAGCACTAATGCGGGGCTCACTGATGGCGGGAGGTGAGGTTAGTTTGGTATCCGTTGTGAGGGAGACTAGGTCCGCTTTAACTACAGATAATGGAAATAGGAAATATGCAAATAGGTGGCATACGATCGGCTAGTGAGGTCATGTGAGTTTTCCAGATCTTCCTCTAGTAGGCCGCTTACCCCTACATGAGCCATGAGCCTCTTAATAGGCCACTGGCAGGAAGGGGCGGAGACTGCTGCCCTCGCTATCAGCCAATCGGCATTCTCTATTGTAGATATTTATTAAATCTTAAATCTTGAGTCTTAAATCTTGGGAAATAAGGGAGAAAGCGAAACGCGTCCAACGAGGAGCAGGAAGGAACCATGGAGATGAGCTGGTGCTGAGGCCTGAAAAGTGCTGCAGGTTCCGGATCCCGGCTCGCACTGCATTGTGACTGTCAGGAGTATTTGGACCATGACCCCAACACCATCTTGTGTCATTCATGTGGACGCTGCAGCCATTGGATTGCTCTGAATAAAGTTTTTTTTTTTGCCATTGATCCAGCTCTCCTTTCTTCCTTGTTGTCCTGTGGGGGGGGGGGGGGGTGGGGGGGGCGTGGTGTATGACTCCGGCCAAGGCCGGATCTGAAGTGTCGTCCTACTAGAAGTTGTTTGTGGGGCCACTTGTCCCAGGATGGCTGCTGGTAAAGACTCAGGCAAGAGAGGGAAAGGCCGCGAGGTCTGACACATCAAGGGAAAGAAGAATAATATGCGCACTGATAATGATCAACAGTGACTGTGACTGATACAGTATTCAGAATGTCCCACTGATGCACGGACACCAGACGCTACTTCATATAGCCCTTGTCCTGCGGGGGGTAGGGGGGGCGTGGTGTTTGACCCCGGGCAAGGCCGGATCTGAAGTGTCGTCCTACTAGAAGTTGTTTGTGGGCCACTTGTCCCAGGATGGTTGCTGGTAAAGGCTCAGGCAAGAGAGGGAAAGGCCATGAGGTCTGAGCAAGAGAAGGAAGAATAATATGAGCACAGATAATGGTCTATCACTTGTACCCAACAACAGTGACTGTGACTGATACAGTATTCAGAATGTCCCACTGATGGGCACCGCCTTCATAGGACCCAAGATCCGGCCCTCAGGCCCGGAACCTAAGGGCATCCCCGGTCTCCTCCCCACCCCACATTAGGAAAGACAGGAGTATTTGGACCATGATGCTGACGCCATGTTGTTTTATCCATGTGGACACTACAGCCATTGGATTGCTCAGAATAAAGATTTCTTTGCCATTAATGCAACTCCCCTTGCTTCCTTGTCCCGGGGGTAGGGGCAGCGTGGCGTATGACTCCGGGCAAGGCCGGATCTGAAGTGTCATCTTACTAGAAGTTGTTTGTGGGGCCACTTGTCCCAGGATGGTTGCTGGTAAAGGCTCAGGCAAGAGAGTGAAAGGCCACAAGGTCTGACAGCGCAGGATAAGGAAGAAAAGGCTCAGGCAAGAGAGGGAAAGGCCGCGAGGTCTGACAGAGCAGGATAAGGAAGAAAAGGCTCAGGCAAGAGAGGGAAAGGCCACAGGGTCTGACAGAGCAAGAGAAGGAAGAATAATAGCCCAGATAATGATCTATCACTTGTACCCAGCAACAGTGACTGTAACTGATACAGTATTCAGAATGTCCCACTGATGGACGGGCACCAGACTTTACTTCATAGGACCCAGGATCTGGCCCTCAGGCCCGGAACCTAAGGGCATCCCAAGTCTCCTCCCCACCCCACATTAGGAAAGACAGGAGTATTTGGACCATGACGCTGACGCCATCTTGTTTCATTCATGTGGACGCTGCAGCCATTGGATTGCTCGGAACTGACTGAGCAGGAGAAGGAAGAAAAGGCTCAGGCAAGAGAGGGAAAGGCCGCGAGGTCTGACAGAGCAGGATAAGGAAGAAAAGGCTCAGGCAAGAGAGGCAAAGGCCGCAAGATCTGACAGAGCAAGAGAAGGAAGAAAAGGCTCAGGCAAGAGAGGGAAAGGCTGCGAGGTCTGACAGAGCAAGAGAAGGAAGAAAAGGCGCAGGCAAGAGAGAAAGGCCACAAGGTCTGACAGAGCAGGATAATGAAGAAAAGGCTCAGGCAAGAGAGGAAAAGGCCATGAGGTCTGACAGAGCAGGAGAAGGAAGAAAAGGCTCAGGCAAGAGAGGGAAAGGCCGCGAGGTCTGACAGAGCAGAAGGAAGAATAATATGAGCCAGGGTGGATTTGATTTAAATGTAACTGATTTAAATCACAATTTAAATCACGATTTAAATCACTAGTCAGTAAGGCTTGATTTAAATCAGTGATTTAAATCAAAGTTTTTACCTAAACTAGTTCTTGCTATTTTAACATGCAAGTAGATGAAGATTTTTAGAATCACTTTTTATATTACTTTTTTCTCCCCAGTTTAATGGGTTAATCATTCATATTTGGACACCACTGTTCTGTTGTACTTAGGAAGGAGAAAAATAATCCTGACCTTAATAACAATTTAAATAGATTTATTCAACTGAAACTGTAACATTACAGCATAAGTTATTTGCTTAAACAAACATCCATGTTTTGTTAACTAATTTGGCTAAACAAAATATAAGACTGTCAGCCCGGCCGACACATGAAAAACTTAAATCCTACTGTCCCTGCTGTCCTCTGTAGCTCACTAGTCATAGGTTTGTAGAACAATAGGATTAAGGTCTTTTTCTCAACTCTGTTCATGTTGTAACATTTTTGCTGTGAAGAAGAGGCTGGGACCTCTGCGGAGTCAAATTCAGTTTTGAGAACTGCGTAAGTAAAGCGAGCGTCTGTGATAATATAGGAGAGAAACTGCCCACTAATCCTACAGAAACCTCTGGAAGAGCATGGCATTGTGAATGTTACACATATTTATTCTACTGAGTTAAACAACTCAGCTTTATCTCATGATGGAAGAACCTTTGGATGGTAAAATATTTTCCTCAAAAAGCAGTTTATTGAAAAAAAATCCGATTTAAATCAAAAAAATCCGATTTAAATAAAAAAAAATCAGATTTTTATGATTTTAAAAAAAAAAACATTGATTTTTATCCACCCTGATATGAGCACAGATAATGGTCTGCCACTTGTATACTGTGACTGTGACTGATACAGTGTTCAGAATGTCCCACTGATGGACGGGCACCAAACGCTACTTCATAGGATCCAGGCCTAAGGACCGGAACCCAAGGGCATTCCCCGCTCTTCTCCCCACCCCACAAGGCTGGATAGGTTTGCTGCTTGGGAAGCCCAGGTGGGGCCCAGGGTAAGTCAAGGGCCTGAGTAGACAGCAGCGATCACCTGGTCGATGGTGGAGGAGGCAGAGCAGGAGACTGAAGCTGAGATCAGCGGCCACCAGCACCCTCGCCGGAGGTTGTTGGTCCGCTTTAGCTCATGTTTGCATTTGCGAAGCCGGGGTCATACATGGGCTAAAGCGGACCAACAACCTCCGGCCAAGGGTGCTGGTGGCTGCTGGCACCATCAATATATGACAGGCTGGGGCCCCCCTGCATATAACATCCAGGACGCCCGTAATCCTTACCTTAATCACGCTCCCCCCCGCCAGGAATCCAGCACCGTGATTGGCCGCCCAGGGGAAACGTACTCAGGACATTTGGTGGTCTGAACGCCACTGCCCACGCAGCCAATCACGGTGATCCCGGTAGGGGACCGAGGTTAAGATAAGGATTCCAGGCATCCTGGGGATTAAGTGTGTTGGGGGGGGGGGCTCCAGCATAAAACACGTGTGTCATATGAAAATAGTCAGCGAGCGCTAGAGGTAAACAACCTTATAAATAGACAGTCACTGTATTCTAACCCCATTCAGGCATCCTAATCATTATCAGCAAAACAAGGGGATCAAGGCCGCAATATGTCACATGATCGCTCGGCTGAGGAAGGGACTTGTCCCGGAACGTTCCCCAGAGCGATCCCTATACCTGGTAAATGATATCCGTGTTTTCGCCATTAATCTGATGGTACTTTGTGGTATTATATACAACTTTGCTATATACTCACCGTGGTTTCAATATTGTCTTGTATATAAATTTGATTCCATTGGACATGTGACATATTACGGCCTTGATCCCCTTGTTTTGCTGATAATGATTAGGATGCGTGAATGGGGTTAGAATACAGTGACTGTCTATTTATAAGGTTGTTTACCTCTAGCGCTCGCTGACGATCATATGACACACGTGTTTAATGCTGATGACCTAAAAGTAATTCAGCGAAACTGCAGCCAGAGGGCGGTGTTCTACTATATTCGTGAGCTAAAATCTGGCGGACGCAAAGTGTGCGTGTTCATTTTGTCACATGATACTCCCGCGCTGTTTCACTGCAGTTATATGTTTTTCTTCTGCACAATCTTTGCCTTCCCGGATTTATAGCCGACCTTTATTAACATTTATAAGGTTTGTTTGTGCATTTCTAGTGGATCCAGGTTTCATTTGGTGAAATATGTGACACTTTAAAACTGCAAAATATGTGTTATGACAATGTAAGTTCAATAAGTGTATTCTCATTACATCATACACTGGCCCCGCCCACCTGCAGGTAGACCACGCCTTGGTGACTGTAAGGTGAGCGGAGTGCCTCAGGCTGTCTGACACTCTCCTGATACACTAACTGAACTCTCAATTTAAAACACCAGGTAGTCCCTGTTAAAAACCTTCCTGTGCAACGTCCTAAAACTAATATCGGGCCCATAAACCATCAGCTAAATCCAGTAGAAACACAAATACACAGAGCAACAACACAAATACACAGATCAACAACACAAATACACAGAGTAACAACACAAATACACAGAGTAACAACACAAATACACAGAGCAACAACACAAATACACAGAGCAACAACACAAATACACAGAGCAACAACACAAATACACAGATCAACAACACAAATACACAGAGCAACAACACAAATACACAGAGCAACAACACAAATACACAGAGTAACGACACAAATACACAGAGTAACGACACAAATACACAGAGTAACGACACAAATACACAGAGCAACAACACAAATACACAGAGCAACAACACAAATACACAGAGTAACAACACAAATACACAGAGTAACAACACAAATACACAGAGCAACAACACAAATACACAGACCAACGACACAAGTGCACAGACCAACGACACAAATACACAGAGCAACGACACAAATACACAGAGCAACAACACAAATACACAGAGCAACGACACAAATACACAGAGTAACGACACAAATACACAGACCAACGACACAAATACACAGATCAACGACACAAATACACAGAGCAACGACACAAATACACAGATCAACGACACAAATACACAGACCAACGACACAAATACACAGAGTAACGACACAAATACACAGACCAACGACACAAATACACAGACCAACGACACAAATACACAGACCAACGACACAAATACACAGACCAACGACACAAATACACAGAGCAACGACACAAACACACAGATCAACGACACAAATACACAGACCAACGACACAAATACACAGACCAACGACACAAATACACAGATCAACGACACAAATACACAGAGCAACGACACAAATACACAGACCAACGACACAAATACACAGAGCAACAACACAAATACACAGAGCAACGACACAAATACACAGAGCAACAACACAAATACACAGAGCAACGACACAAATACACAGAGCAACAACACAAATACACAGAGCAACGACACAAATACACAGACCAACGACACAAATACACAGAGCAACGACACAAATACACAGACCAACGACACAAATACACAGAGCAACAACACAAATACACAGAGCAACGACACAAATACACAGATCAACGACACAAATACACAGATCAACGACACAAATACACAGACCAACGACACAAATACACAGAGCAACGACACAAATACACAGAGCAACAACACAAATACACAGAGCAACGACACAAATACACAGATCAACGACACAAATACACAGATCAACGACACAAATACACAGACCAACGACACAAATACACAGATCAACGACACAAATGCACAGACCAACAACACAAATACACAGAGTAACGACACAAATACAAAGAGCAACGACACAAATACACAGAGCAACACAAATACACAGATCAACGACACAAATACACAGAGCAACGACACAAATACACAGACCAACGACACAAATACACAGAGCAACGACACAAATACACAGACCAACGACACAAATACACAGATCAACGACACAAATACACAGAGCAACAACACAAATACACAGAGCAACGACACAAATACACAGAGCAACGACACAAATGCACAGACCAACAACACAAATACACAGAGTAACGACACAAATACAAAGAGCAACGACACAAATACACAGACCAACGACACAAATACACAGACCAACGACACAAATACACAGACCAACGACACAAATACACAGACCAACGACACAAATACACAGAGCAACGACACAAATACACAGAGCAACGACACAAATACACAGATCAACGACACAAATACACAGACCAACGACACAAATACACAGAGCAACGACACAAATACACAGAGCAACGACACAAATACACAGATCAACGACACAAATACACAGAGTAACGACACAAATACACAGAGCAACGACACAAATACACAGAGCAACGACACAAATACACAGAGTAACGACACAAATACACAGACCAACGGCACAAATACACAGAGTAACGACACAAATACACAGAGCAACGACACAAATACACAGAGCAACGACACAAATACACAGAGTAACGACACAAATACACAGAGTAACGACACAAATACACAGACCAACGACACAAATACACAGAGTAACGACACAAATACACAGAGCAACGACACAAATACACAGATCAACGACACAAATACACAGACCAACGACACAAATACACAGAGTAACGACACAAATACACAGAGCAACGACACAAATACACAGATCAACGACACAAATACACAGAGTAACGACACAAATACACAGACCAACGACACAAATACACAGACCAACGACACAAATACACAGAGCAACGACACAAATACACAGAGCAACGACACAAATACACAGACCAACGACACAAATACACAGAGCAACGACACAAATACACAGATCAACGACACAAATACACAGACTAACGACACAAATACACAGAGCAACGACACAAATACACAGACCAACGACACAAATACACAGAGCAACGACACAAATACACAGACCAACGACACAAATACACAGAGCAACGACACAAATACACAGAGCAACGACACAAATACACAGATCAACGACACAAATACACAGAGTAACGACACAAATACACAGAGCAACGACACAAATACACAGAGCAACGACACAAATACACAGAGTAACGACACAAATACACAGACCAACGGCACAAATACACAGATCAACGACACAAATACACAGACCAACGACACAAATACACAGAGTAACGACACAAATACACAGAGCAACGACACAAATACACAGAGCAACGACACAAATACACAGAGTAACGACACAAATACACAGAGTAACGACACAAATACACAGACCAACGACACAAATACACAGAGTAACGACACAAATACACAGAGCAACGACACAAATACACAGATCAACGACACAAATACACAGACCAACGACACAAATACACAGAGTAACGACACAAATACACAGAGCAACGACACAAATACACAGATCAACGACACAAATACACAGAGTAACGACACAAATACACAGACCAACGACACAAATACACAGACCAACGACACAAATACACAGAGCAACGACACAAATACACAGAGCAACGACACAAATACACAGACCAACGACACAAATACACAGAGCAACGACACAAATACACAGATCAACGACACAAATACACAGACTAACGACACAAATACACAGAGCAACGACACAAATACACAGACCAACGACACAAATACACAGAGCAACGACACAAATACACAGAGCAACGACACAAATACACAGAGCAACGACACAAATACACAGAGCAACGACACAAATACACAGACCAACGACACAAATACACAGAGCAACGACACAAATACACAGAGCAACGACACAAATACACAGAGCAACGACACAAATACACAGACCAACGACACAAATACACAGAGTAACGACACAAATACACAAAGCAACGACACAAATACACAGAGCA
This sequence comes from Gastrophryne carolinensis, assembly GCA_027917425.1. Taxonomy (NCBI): domain Eukaryota; kingdom Metazoa; phylum Chordata; class Amphibia; order Anura; family Microhylidae; genus Gastrophryne; species Gastrophryne carolinensis. The sequence goes on along the minus strand of JAQIHN010000528.1, from coordinate 33,952 downwards.
ACGACACAAATACACAGAGCAACGACACAAATACACAGAGTAACGACACAAATACACAGAGCAACGACACAAATACACAGAGTAACGACACAAATACACAGACCAACGACACAAATACACAGAGTAACGACACAAATACACAAAGCAACGACACAAATACACAGAGCAACGACACAAATACACAGAGTAACGACACAAATACACAGACCAACGACACAAATACACAGAGTAACGACACAAATACACAGACCAACGACACAAATACACAGAGTAACAACACAAATACACAGATCAACGACACAAATACACAGAGCAACGACACAAATACACAGACCAACGACACAAATACACAGATCAACGACACAAATACACAGAGCAACGACACAAATACACAGACCAACGACACAAATACACAGACCAACGACACAAATACACAGACCAACGACACAAATACACAGATCAACGACACAAATACACAGACCAACGACACAAATACACAGAGTAACGACACAAATACACAGAGCAACGACACAAATACACAGAGCAACGACACAAATACACAGAGCAACGACACAAATACACAGAGCAACGACACAAATACACAGACCAACGACACAAATACACAGAGCAACGACACAAATACACAGAGCAACGACACAAATACACAGAGCAACGACACAAATACACAGATCAACGACACAAATACACAGAGCAACGACACAAATACACAGAGCAACGACACAAATACACAGAGTAACGACACAAATACACAGACCAACGACACAAATACACAGACCAACGACACAAATACACAGAGTAACGACACAAATACACAGAGTAACGACACAAATACACAGAGCAACGACACAAATACACAGACCAACGACACAAATACACAGAGCAACGACACAAATACACAGAGCAACGACACAAATACACAGACCAACGACACAAATACACAGAGCAATGACACAAATACACAGAGTAACGACACAAATACACAGAGCAACGACACAAATACACAGAGTAACGACACAAATACACAGACCAACGACACAAATACACAGAGCAACGACACAAATACACAGACCAACGACACAAATACACAGACCAACGACACAAATACACAGATCAACAACACAAATACACAGACCAACGACACAAATACACAGAGTAACGACACAAATACACAGACCAACGACACAAATACACAGAGTAACGACACAAATACACAGAGTAACGACACAAATACACAGAGCAACGACACAAATACACAGAGCAACGACACAAATACACAGAGCAACGACACAAATACACAGAGCAACGACACAAATACACAGAGCAACGACACAAATACACAGAGCAACGACACAAATACACAGAGCAACGACACAAATACACAGAGCAACGACACAAATACACAGATCAACGACACAAATACACAGAGTAACAACACAAATACACAGATCAACGACACAAATACACAGAGTAACGACACAAATACACAGAGTAACGACACAAATACACAGAGCAACGACACAAATACACAGAGCAACGACACAAATACACAGAGCAACGACACAAATACACAGAGCAACGACACAAATACACAGAGCAACGACACAAATACACAGACCAACGACACAAATACACAGAGCAACGACACAAATACACAGACCAACAACACAAATACACAGATCAACGACACAAATACACAGATCAACGACACAAATACACAGAGTAACAACACAAATACACAGATCAACGACACAAATACACAGAGTAACGACACAAATACACAGAGTAACGACACAAATACACAGAGTAACGACACAAATACACAGAGTAACGACACAAATACACAGACCAACGACACAAATACACAGACCAACGACACAAATACACAGAGTAACGACACAAATACACAGAGTAACGACACAAATACACAGACCAACGACACAAATACACAGAGTAACGACACAAATACACAGACCAACGACACAAATACACAGACCAACGACAGAAATACACAGAGCAACGACACAAATACACAGACCAACGACACAAATACACAGACCAACGACACAAATACACAGATCAACAACACAAATACACAGACCAACGACACAAATACACAGAGTAACGACACAAATACACAGACCAACGACACAAATACACAGACCAACGACACAAATACACAGAGTAACGACACAAATACACAGAGTAACGACACAAATACACAGAGCAACGACACAAATACACAGACCAACGACACAAATACACAGAGTAACGACACAAATACACAGACCAACGACACAAATACACAGAGTAACGACACAAATACACAGACCAACGACACAAATACACAGACCAACGACACAAATACACAGAGTAACGACACAAATACACAGAGTAACGACACAAATACACAGAGCAACGACACAAATACACAGACCAACGACACAAATACACAGAGTAACGACACAAATACACAGAGTAACGACACAAATACACAGAGCAACGACACAAATACACAGACCAACGACACAAATACACAGACCAACGACACAAATACACAGACCAACGACACAAATACACAGAGCAACGACACAAATACACAGAGTAACGACACAAATACACAGACCAACGACACAAATACACAGAGCAACGACACAAATACACAGAGTAACGACACAAATACACAGAGCAACGACACAAATACACAGACCAACGACACAAATACACAGAGTAACGACACAAATACACAGACCAACGACACAAATACACAGAGCAACGACACAAATACACAGAGCAACGACACAAATACACAGAGCAACGACACAAATACATAGAGCAACGACACAAATACACAGAGCAACGACACAAATACACAGAGTAACGACACAAATACACAGAGCAACGACACAAATACACAGAGTAACGACACAAATACACAGAGCAACGACACAAATACACAGAGTAACGACACAAATACACAGACCAACGACACAAATACACAGAGCAACAACACAAATACACAGAGCAACGACACAAATACACAGAGTAACGACACAAATACACAGAGCAACGACACAAATACACAGAGTAACGACACAAATACACAGAGCAACGACACAAATACACAGAGCAACGACACAAATACACAGAGCAACGACACAAATACACAGACCAACGACACAAATACACAGACCAACGACACAAATACACAGATCAACGACACAAATACACAGACCAACGACACAAATACACAGAGTAACGACACAAATACACAGAGTAACGACACAAATACACAGATCAACGACACAAATACACAGATCAACGACACAAATACACAGATCAACGACACAAATACACAGAGCAACGACACAAATACACAGATCAACGACACAAATACACAGAGCAACAACACAAATACACAGAGCAACAACACAAATACACAGAGTAACAACACAAATACACAGAGCAACAACACAAATACACAGAGCAACAACACAAATACACAGAGCAACAACACAAATACACAGAGCAACGACACAAATACACAGAGCAACAACACAAATACACAGAGTAACGACACAAATACACAGAGTAACGACACAAATACACAGAGTAACGACACAAATACACAGAGCAACGACACAAATACACAGAGCAACAACACAAATACACAGAGTAACGACACAAATACACAGAGTAACGACACAAATACACAGAGTAACGACACAAATACACAGAGCAACAACACAAATACACAGAGTAACAACACAAATACACAGAGTAACAACACAAATACACAGACCAACGACACAAGTGCACAGACCAACGACACAAATACACAGAGCAACGACACAAATACACAGAGCAACGACACAAATACACAGAGCAACGACACAAATACACAGAGCAACGACACAAATACACAGAGCAACGACACAAATACACAGAGTAACGACACAAATACACAGACCAACGACACAAATACACAGATCAACGACACAAATACACAGACCAACGACACAAATACACAGAGTAACGACACAAATACACAGACCAACGACACAAATACACAGACCAACGACACAAATACACAGACCAACGACACAAATACACAGACCAACGACACAAATACACAGAGCAACGACACAAATACACAGAGCAACGACACAAATACACAGACCAACGACACAAATACACAGAGTAACGACACAAATACACAGAGTAACGACACAAATACACAGAGCAACGACACAAATACACAGAGTAACGACACAAATACACAGAGTAACGACACAAATACACAGACCAACGGCACAAATACACAGAGTAACGACACAAATACACAGAGCAACAACACAAATACACAGACCAACGACACAAATACACAGAGTAACGACACAAATACACAGAGCAACGACACAAATACACAGATCAACGACACAAATACACAGAGTAACGACACAAATACACAGACCAACGACACAAATACACAGACCAACGACACAAATACACAGAGCAACAACACAAATACACAGAGCAACGACACAAATACACAGACCAACAACACAAATACACAGAGCAACGACACAAATACACAGACCAACGACACAAATACACAGAGCAACGACACAAATACACAGACCAACAACACAAATACACAGATCAACGACACAAATACACAGAGCAACGACACAAATACACAGACCAACGACACAAATACACAGAGCAACGACACAAATACACAGACCAACAACACAAATACACAGAGCAACAACACAAATACACAGAGCAACGACACAAATACACAGACCAACAACACAAATACACAGATCAACGACACAAATACACAGAGCAACGACACAAATACACAGAGCAACGACACAAATACACAGACCAACAACACAAATACACAGAGTAACGACACAAATACACAGATCAACGACACAAATACACAGACCAACGACACAAATACACAGAGCAACGACACAAATACACAGAGCAACGACACAAATACACAGACCAACAACACAAATACACAGAGTAACAACACAAATACACAGAGTAACGACACAAATACACAGACCAACGACACAAATACACAGAGCAACGACACAAATACACAGACCAACAACACAAATACACAGAGTAACAACACAAATACACAGAGTAACGACACAAATACACAGACCAACAACACAAATACACAGACCAACGACACAAATACACAGAGTAACGACACAAATACACAGACCAACGACACAAATACACAGAGCAACGACACAAATACACAGAGTAACGACACAAATACACAGACCAACGACACAAATACACAGAGTAACGACACAAATACACAAAGCAACGACACAAATACACAGAGCAACGACACAAATACACAGAGTAACGACACAAATACACAGACCAACGACACAAATACACAGAGTAACGACACAAATACACAGACCAACGACACAAATACACAGAGTAACAACACAAATACACAGATCAACGACACAAATACACAGAGCAACGACACAAATACACAGACCAACGACACAAATACACAGAGTAACGACACAAGTACACAAAGCAACGACACAAATACACAGAGCAACGACACAAATACACAGAGCAACGACACAAATACACAGAGTAACGACACAAATACACAGAGTAACGACACAAATACACAGACCAACGACACAAATACACAGAGTAACGACACAAATACACAGAGTAACGACACAAATACACAGACCAACGACACAAATACACAGAGCAACGACACAAATACACAGAGCAACGACACAAATACACAGACCAACGACACAAATACACAGACCAACGACACAAATACACAGACCAACGACACAAATACACAGACCAACAACACAAATACACAGAGCAACGACACAAATACACAGACCAACAACACAAATACACAGAGCAACGACACAAATACACAGAGTAACGACACAAATACACAGACCAACAACACAAATACACAGAGCAACGACACAAATACACAGAGTAACGACACAAATACACAGAGTAACGACACAAATACACAGACCAACGACACAAATACACAGAGTAACGACACAAATACACAGAGTAACGACACAAATACACAGACCAACGACACAAATACACAGAGCAACGACACAAATACACAGACCAACGACACAAATACACAGACCAACGACACAAATACACAGACCAACGACACAAATACACAGAGTAACGACACAAATACACAGACCAACAACACAAATACACAGAGTAACGACACAAATACACAGACCAACGACACAAATACACAGAGCAACGACACAAATACACAGACCAACAACACAAATACACAGAGCAACGACACAAATACACAGAGCAACGACACAAATACACAGACCAACAACACAAATACACAGAGCAACGACACAAATACACAGAGCAACGACACAAATACACAGATCAACAACACAAATACACAGAGTAACGACACAAATACACAGAGCAACGACACAAATACACAGAGCAACGACACAAATACACAGACCAACAACACAAATACACAGAGTAACGACACAAATACACAGAGCAACGACACAAATACACAGAGTAACGACACAAATACACAGACCAACGACACAAATACACAGAGCAACGACACAAATACACAGAGTAACGACACAAATACACAGACCAACGACACAAATACACAGAGTAACGACACAAATACACAAAGCAACGACACAAATACACAGAGCAACGACACAAATACACAGAGTAACGACACAAATACACAGACCAACGACACAAATACACAGAGTAACGACACAAATACACAGACCAACGACACAAATACACAGAGTAACAACACAAATACACAGAGTAACGACACAAATACACAGAGCAACGACACAAATACACAGAGCAACGACACAAATACACAGATCAACGACACAAATACACAGATCAACGACACAAATACACAGACCAACGACACAAATACACAGACCAACGACACAAATACACAGATCAACGACACAAATACACAGATAAACGACACAAATACACAGAGTAACGACACAAATACACAGAGTAACGACACAAATACACAGACCAACGACACAAATACACAGAGTAACGACACAAATACACAGATCAACGACACAAATACACAGACCAACGACACAAATACACAGAGTAACGACACAAATACACAGAGCAACGACACAAATACACAGATCAACGACACAAATACACAGATCAACGACACAAATACACAGACCAACGACACAAATACACAGACCAACGACACAAATACACAGAGTAACGACACAAATACACAGATCAACGACACAAATACACAGACCAACGACACAAATACACAGACCAACGACACAAATACACAGAGCAACGACACAAATACACAGACCAACGACACAAATACACAGAGTAACGACACAAATACACAGACCAACGACACAAATACACAGAGTAACGACACAAATACACAGAGCAACGACACAAATACACAGATCAACGACACAAATACACAGAGCAACGACACAAATACACAGAGCAACGACACAAATACACAGAGTAACGACACAAATACACAGACCAACGACACAAATACACAGAGTAACGACACAAATACACAGACCAACGACACAAATACACAGATCAACGACACAAATACACAGAGTAACGACACAAATACACAGATCAACGACACAAATACACAGATCAACGACACAAATACACAGAGTAACGACACAAATACACAGAGTAACGACACAAATACACAGAGCAACGACACAAATACACAGACCAACGACACAAATACACAGAGTAACGACACAAATACACAGATCAACGACACAAATACACAGATCAACGACACAAATACACAGAGTAACGACACAAATACACAGACCAACGACACAAATACACAGACCAACGACACAAATACACAGAGTAACGACACAAATACACAGAGTAACGACACAAATACACAGATCAACGACACAAATACACAGACCAACGACACAAATACACAGATCAACGACACAAATACACAGAGTAACGGCACAAATACACAGAGTAACGACACAAATACACAGATCAACGACACAAATACACAGATCAACGACACAAATACACAGACCAACGACACAAATACACAGATCAACGACACAAATACACAGATCAACGACACAAATACACGGACCAACGACACAAATACACAGACCAACGACACAAATACACAGAGTAACGACACAAATACACAGACCAACGACACAAATACACAGATCAACGACACAAATACACGGACCAACGACACAAATACACAGATCAACGACACAAATACACAGATCAACGACACAAATACACAGACCAACGACACAAATACACAGAGTAACGACACAAATACACAGAGTAACGACACAAATACACAGACCAACGACACAAATACACAGACCAACGACACAAATACACAGAGTAACGACACAAATACACAGAGTAACGACACAAATACACAGACCAACAACACAAATACACAGACCAACGACACAAATACACAGACCAACGACACAAATACACAGAGTAACGACACAAATACACAGACCAACAACACAAATACACAGACCAACGACACAAATACACAGATCAACGACACAAATACACAGATCAACGACACAAATACACAGATCAACGACACAAATACACAGAGTAACGACACAAATACACAGACCAACGACACAAATACACAGATCAACGACACAAATACACAGAGTAACGACACAAATACACAGAGTAACGACACAAATACACAGATCAACGACACAAATACACAGACCAACGACACAAATACACAGAGTAACGACACAAATACACAGAGAAACGACACAAATACACAGAGAAACGACACAAATACACAGAGTAACGACACAAATACACAGAGCAACGACACAAATACACAGAGCAACGACACAAATACACAGAGTAACGACACAAATACACAGACCAACGACACAAATACACAGAGTAACGACACAAATACACAGATCAACGACACAAATACACAGAGCAACGACACAAATACACAGAGCAACGACACAAATACACAGACCAACGACACAAATACACAGAGTAACGACACAAATACACAGATCAACGACACAAATACACAGAGCAACGACACAAATACACAGAGCAACGACACAAATACACAGACCAACGACACAAATACACAGAGTAACGACACAAATACACAGACCAACGACACAAATACACAGACCAACGACACAAATACACAGAGTAACGACACAAATACACAGAGTAACGACACAAATACACAGAGCAACGACACAAATACACAGAGCAACGACACAAATACACAGAGCAACGACACAAATACACAGAGCAACGACACAAATACACAGATCAACGACACAAATACACAGACCAACGACACAAATACACAGACCAACGACACAAATACACAGACCAACGACACAAATACACAGACCAACGACACAAATACACAGAGTAACGACACAAATACACAGATCAACGACACAAATACACAGACCAACGACACAAATACACAGAGTAACGACACAAATACACAGACCAACGACACAAATACACAGAGTAACGACACAAATACACAGAGTAACGACACAAATACACAGAGTAACGACACAAATACACAGAGTAACGACACAAATACACAGAGCAACGACACAAATACACAGAGCAACGACACAAATACACAGAGCAACGACACAAATACACAGATCAACGACACAAATACACAGATCAACGACACAAATACACAGAGCAACGACACAAATACACAGAGTAACGACACAAATACACAGACCAACGACACAAATACACAGACCAACGACACAAATACACAGACCAACGACACAAATACACAGATCAACGACACAAATACACAGAGTAACGACACAAATACACAGAGTAACGACACAAATACACAGACCAACGACACAAATACACAGACCAACGACACAAATACACAGATCAACGACACAAATACACAGATCAACGACACAAATACACAGAGTAACGACACAAATACACAGAGTAACGACACAAATACACAGAGTAACGACACAAATACACAGACCAACGACACAAATACACAGAGTAACGACACAAATACACAGAGTAACGACACAAATACACAGACCAACGACACAAATACACAGATCAACGACACAAATACACAGAGTAACGACACAAATACACAGACCAACGGCACAAATACACAGACCAACGACACAAATACACAGAGTAACGACACAAATACACAGAGTAACGACACAAATACACAGACCAACGACACAAATACACAGACCAACGACACAAATACACAGAGTAACGACACAAATACACAGAGTAACGACACAAATACACAGATCAACGACACAAATACACAGACCAACGACACAAATACACAGAGTAACGACACAAATACACAGAGTAACGACACAAATACACAGAGTAACGACACAAATACACAGATCAACGACACAAATACACAGAGCAACGACACAAATACACAGAGCAACAACACAAATACACAGAGCAACGACACAAATACACAGAGTAACGACACAAATACACAGACCAACGACACAAATACACAGACCAACGACACAAATACACAGAGTAACGACACAAATACACAGAGTAACGACACAAATACACAGAGTAACGACACAAATACACAGATCAACGACACAAATACACAGAGTAACGACACAAATACACAGAGTAACGACACAAATACACAGATCAACGACACAAATACACAGAGTAACGACACAAATACACAGACCAACGACACAAATACACAGAGTAACGACACAAATACACAGAGCAACAACACAAATACACAGACCAACGACACAAATACACAGAGCAACGACACAAATACACAGAGCAACGACACAAATACACAGACCAACAACACAAATACACAGATCAACGACACAAATACACAGAGTAACGACACAAATACACAGAGTAACGACACAAATACACAGACCAACGACACAAATACACAGAGTAACGACACAAATACACAGAGCAACGACACAAATACACAGATCAACGACACAAATACACAGATCAACGACACAAATACACAGACCAACGACACAAATACACAGAGTAACGACACAAATACACAGAGTAACGACACAAATACACAGACCAACGACACAAATACACAGACCAATGACACAAATACACAGAGTAACGACACAAATACACAGAGTAACGACACAAATACACAGACCAACGACACAAATACACAGACCAATGACACAAATACACAGATCAACGACACAAATACACAGACCAACGACACAAATACACAGAGTAACGACACAAATACACAGAGTAACGACACAAATACACAGACCAACGACACAAATACACAGACCAATGACACAAATACACAGAGTAACGACACAAATACACAGAGTAACGACACAAATACACAGAGTAACGACACAAATACACAGACCAACGACACAAATACACAGACCAACGACACAAATACACAGACCAACGACACAAATACACAGAGTAACGACACAAATACACAGACCAACAACACAAATACACAGACCAACGACACAAATACACAGACCAACGACACAAATACACAGATCAACGACACAAATACACAGAGTAACGACACAAATACACAGACCAACGACACAAATACACAGACCAACGACACAAATACACAGAGTAACGACACAAATACACAGAGAAACGACACAAATACACAGAGAAACGACACAAATACACAGAGCAACGACACAAATACACAGAGCAACGACACAAATACACAGAGCAACGACACAAATACACAGACCAACGACACAAATACACAGAGTAACGACACAAATACACAGAGTAACGACACAAATACACAGACCAACGACACAAATACACAGAGTAACGACACAAATACACAGATCAACGACACAAATACACAGAGCAACGACACAAATACACAGAGCAACGACACAAATACACAGAGCAACGACACAAATACACAGAGCAACGACACAAATACACAGAGCAACGACACAAATACACAGAGCAACGACACAAATACACAGAGTAACGACACAAATACACAGACCAACGACACAAATACACAGACCAACGACACAAATACACAGACCAACGACACAAATACACAGACCAACGACACAAATACACAGATCAACGACACAAATACACAGACCAACGACACAAATACACAGACCAACGACACAAATACACAGATCAACGACACAAATACACAGAGCAACGACACAAATACACAGAGTAACGACACAAATACACAGAGTAACGACACAAATACACAGATCAACGACACAAATACACAGAGCAACGACACAAATACACAGAGCAACGACACAAATACACAGACCAACGACACAAATACACAGACCAACGACACAAATACACAGACCAACGACACAAATACACAGAGCAACGACACAAATACACAGAGCAACGACACAAATACACAGATCAACGACACAAATACACAGAGCAACGACACAAATACACAGATCAACGACACAAATACACAGACCAACGACACAAATACACAGAGTAACGACACAAATACACAGAGCAACGACACAAATACACAGAGTAACGACACAAATACACAGACCAACGACACAAATACACAGAGCAACGACACAAATACACAGATCAACGACACAAATACACAGAGCAACGACACAAATACACAGACCAACGACACAAATACACAGAGTAACGACACAAATACACAGAGCAACGACACAAATACACAGAGTAACGACACAAATACACAGATCAACGACACAAATACACAGAGTAACGACACAAATACACAGAGTAACGACACAAATACACAGAGCAACGACACAAATACACAGAGTAACGACACAAATACACAGACCAACGACACAAATACACAGAACAACGACACAAATACACAGAACAACGACACAAATACACAGAGTAACGACACAAATACACAGAGCAACGACACAAATACACAGACCAACGACACAAATACACAGAGTAACGACACAAATACACAGATCAACGACACAAATACACAGAGTAACGACACAAATACACAGAGTAACGACACAAATACACAGACCAACGACACAAATACACAGATCAACGACACAAATACACAGAGCAACGACACAAATACACAGAGCAACGACACAAATACACAGAGTAACGACACAAATACACAGAGCAACGACACAAATACACAGAGCAACGACACAAATACACAGAGCAACGACACAAATACACAGAGTAACGACACAAATACACAGACCAACGACACAAATACACAGACCAACGACACAAATACACAGAGCAACGACACAAATACACAGAGCAACGACACAAATACACAGAGTAACGACACAAATACACAGAGCAACGACACAAATACACAGAGCAACGACACAAATACACAGACCAACGACACAAATACACAGAGCAACGACACAAATACACAGAGCAACGACACAAATACACAGACCAACGACACAAATACACAGAGTAACGACACAAATACACAGACCAACGACACAAATACACAGAGCAACGACAGAAATACACAGAGTAATGACACAAATACACAGACCAACGACACAAATACACAGAGTAACGACACAAATACACAGATCAACGACACAAATACACAGATCAACGACACAAATACACAGACCAACGACACAAATACACAGAGAAACGACACAAATACACAGACCAACGACACAAATACACAGAGAAACGACACAAATACACAGACCAACGACACAAATACACAGACCAACGACACAAATACACAGAGCAACGACACAAATACACAGACCAACGACACAAATACACAGACCAACGACACAAATACACAGACCAACGACACAAATACACAGATCAACGACACAAATACACAGATCAACGACACAAATACACAGATCAACGACACAAATACACAGACCAACGACACAAATACACAGAGCAACGACACAAATACACAGACCAACGACACAAATACACAGATCAACGACACAAATACACAGACCAACGACACAAATACACAGAGAAACGACACAAATACACAGACCAACGACACAAATACACAGACCAACGACACAAATACACAGAGCAACGACACAAATACACAGACCAACGACACAAATACACAGAGCAACGACACAAATACACAGACCAACGACACAAATACACAGACCAACGACACAAATACACAGAGCAACGACACAAATACACAGACCAACGACACAAATACACAGAGTAACGACACAAATACACAGAGTAACGACACAAATACACAGACCAACGACACAAATACACAGACCAACGACACAAATACACAGATCAACGACACAAATACACAGAGTAACGACACAAATACACAGATCAACGACACAAATACACAGATCAACGACACAAATACACAGACCAACGACACAAATACACAGAGAAACGACAAATACACAGACCAACGACACAAATACACAGAGAAACGCACAAATACACAGACCAACGACACAAATACACAGACAACGACACAAATACACAGAGTAACGACACAAATACACAGAGAAACGACACAAATACACAGACCAACGACACAAATACACAGACCAACGACACAAATACACAGATCAACGACACAAATACACAGAGTAACGACACAAATACACAGAGCAACGACACAAATACACAGAGCAACGACACAAATACACAGAGCAACGACACAAATACACAGATCAACGACACAAATACACAGAGTAACGACACAAATACACAGATCAACGACACAAATACACAGATCAACGACACAAATACACAGAGCAACGACACAAATACACAGAGCAACGACACAAATACACAGATCAACGACACAAATACACAGATCAAACGACACAAATACACAGAGCAACGACACAAATACACAGAGTAACGACACAAATACACAGAGTAACGACACAAATACACAGAGCAACGACACAAATACACAGACC
The DNA here is from genome assembly GCA_027917425.1 of Gastrophryne carolinensis. NCBI lineage: Eukaryota > Metazoa > Chordata > Amphibia > Anura > Microhylidae > Gastrophryne > Gastrophryne carolinensis. The sequence goes on along the minus strand of JAQIHN010000528.1, from coordinate 18,794 downwards.
AACGACACAAATACACAGATCAACGACACAAATACACAGACCAACGACACAAATACACAGAGCAACGACACAAATACACAGAGTAACGACACAAATACACAGACCAACGACACAAATACACAGAGTAACGACACAAATACACAGACCAACGACACAAATACACAGAGTAACGACACAAATACACAGACCAACGACACAAATACACAGATCAACGACACAAATACACAGAGCAACGACACAAATACACAGACCAACGACACAAATACACAGAGTAACGACACAAATACACAGACCAACGACACAAATACACAGAGCAACGACACAAATACACAGAGCAATGACACAAATACACAGACCAACGACACAAATACACAGAGCAACGACACAAATACACAGACCAACGACACAAATACACAGAGTAACGACACAAATACACAGAGTAACGACACAAATACACAGAGTAACGACACAAATACACAGAGCAACGACACAAATACACAGATCAACGACACAAATACACAGAGTAACGACACAAATACACAGACCAACGACACAAATACACAGATCAACGACACAAATACACAGAGTAACGACACAAATACACAGAGTAACGACACAAATACACAGACCAACGACACAAATACACAGATCAACGACACAAATACACAGATCAACGACACAAATACACAGAGTAACGACACAAATACACAGAGTAACGACACAAATACACAGACCAACGACACAAATACACAGAGTAACGACACAAATACACAGACCAACGACACAAATACACAGACCAACGACACAAATACACAGACCAACAACACAAATACACAGAGTAACGGACACAAATACACAGAGTAACGACACAAATACACAGAGTAACGACACAAATACACAGATCAACGACACAAATACACAGACCAACGACACAAATACACAGAGTAACGACACAAATACACAGAGTAACGACACAAATACACAGAGTAACGACACAAATACACAGATCAACGACACAAATACACAGAGTAACGACACAAATACACAGACAACGACACAAATACACAGACCAACGACACAAATACACAGAGTAACGACACAAATACACAGAGTAACGACACAAATACACAGAGTAACGACACAAATACACAGAGTCAACGACACAAATACACAGAGTAACGACACAAATACACAGAGTAACGACACAAATACACAGATCAACGACACAAATACACAGAGTAACGACACAAATACACAGACCAACGACACAAATACACAGAGTAACGACACAAATACACAGAGCAACAACACAAATACACAGACCAACGACACAAATACACAGACCTAACGACACAAATACACAGAGCAACGACACAAATACACAGAGCAACGACACAAATACACAGACCAACAACACAAATACACAGATCAACAACACAAATACACAGAGTAACGACACAAATACACAGAGTAACGACACAAATACACAGACCAACGACACAAATACACAGAGTAACGACACAAATACACAGAGTAACGACACAAATACACAGAGTAACGACACAAATACACAGACCAACGACACAAATACACAGAGTAACGACACAAATACACAGAGTAACGACACAAATACACAGACCAACGACACAAATACACAGAGTAACGACACAAATACACAGAGCAACGACACAAATACACAGAGCAACGACACAAATACACAGATCAACGACACAAATACACAGATCAACGACACAAATACACAGAGTAACGACACAAATACACAGAGTAACGACACAAATACACAGACCAACGACACAAATACACAGACCACGACACAAATACACAGAGTAACGACACAAATACACAGAGTAACGACACAAATACACAGAGTAACGACACAAATACACAGATCCAACGACACAAATACACAGACCAACGACACAAATACACAGACCAACGACACAAATACACAGAGTAACGACACAAATACACAGACCAACGACACAAATACACAGACCAACGACACAAATACACAGACCAACGACACAAATACACAGATCAACGACACAAATACACAGAGTAACGACACAAATACACAGACCAACGACACAAATACACAGAGTAACGACACAAATACACAGAGCAACGACACAAATACACAGACCAACGACACAAATACACAGAGTAACGACACAAATACACAGACCAACGACACAAATACACAGAGCAACGACACAAATACACAGAGCAACGACACAAATACACAGAGTAACGACACAAATACACAGACCAACGACACAAATACACAGAGTAACGACACAAATACACAGAGTAACGACACAAATACACAGAGTAACGACACAAATACACAGAGCAACGACACAAATACACAGATCAACGACACAAATACACAGAGTAACGACACAAATACACAGACCAACGACACAAATACACAGACAACGACACAAATACACAGTAACGACACAAATACACAGAGTAACGACACAAATACACAGATCAACGACACAAATACACAGACCAACGACACAAATACACAGAGTAACGACACAAATACACAGAGTAACGACACAAATACACAGATCAACGACACAAATACACAGAGTAACGACACAAATACACAGAGTCAACGACACAAATACACAGAGTAACGACACAAATACACAGAGTAACGACACAAATACACAGAGTAACGACACAAATACACAGAGTAACGACACAAATACACAGAGTAACGACACAAATACACAGATCAACGACACAAATACACAGAGTAACGACACAAATACACAGAGTAACGACACAAATACACAGAGTAACGACACAAATACACAGAGTAACGACACAAATACACAGAGTAACGACACAAATACACAGAGTAACGACACAAATACACAGAGTAACGACACAAATACACAGAGTAACGACACAAATACACAGATCAACGACACAAATACACAGAGCAACGACACAAATACACAGAGTAACGACACAAATACACAGACCAACGACACAAATACACAGAGTAACGACACAAATACACAGACCAACGACACAAATACACAGAGTAACGACACAAATACACAGAGTAACGACACAAATACACAGACCAACGACACAAATACATAGACCAACGACACAAATACACAGACCAACGACACAAATACACAGAGTAACGACACAAATACACAGAGTAACGACACAAATACACAGATCAACGACACAAATACACAGAGTAACGACACAAATACACAGAGTAACGACACAAATACACAGAGTAACGACACAAATACACAGAGTAACGACACAAATACACAGAGTAACGACACAAATACACAGAGTAACGACACAAATACACAGACCAACGACACAAATACACAGAGTAACGACACAAATACACAGAGTAACGACACAAATACACAGAGTAACGACACAAATACACAGACCAACGACACAAATACACAGACCAACGACACAAATACACAGACCAACGACACAAATACACAGACCAACGACACAAATACACAGACCAACGACACAAATACACAGATCAACGACACAAATACACAGACCAACGACACAAATACACAGATCAACGACACAAATACACAGAGTAACGACACAAATACACAGAGCCAACGACACAAATACACAGATCAACGACACAAATACACAGAGTAACGACACAAATACACAGATCAACGACACAAATACACAGACCAACGACACAAATACACAGAGTAACGACACAAATACACAGAGCAACGACACAAATACACAGATCAACGACACAAATACACAGAGTAACGACACAAATACACAGAGCAACGACACAAATACACAGAGTAACGACACAAATACACAGAGCAACGACACAAATACACAGAGTAACGACACAAATACACAGACCAACGAGACAAATACACAGAGTAACGACACAAATACACAGAGTAACGACACAAATACACAGATCAACGACACAAATACACAGATCAACGACACAAATACACAGAGTAACGACACAAATACACAGATCAACGACACAAATACACAGACCAACGACACAAATACACAGAGTAACGACCACAAATACACAGAGCAACGACACAAATACACAGATCAACGACACAAATACACAGAGTAACGACACAAATACACAGAGCAACGACACAAATACACAGAGTAACGACACAAATACACAGAGCAACGACACAAATACACAGAGTAACGACACAAATACACAGAGTAACGACACAAATACACAGACCAACGAGACCAAATACACAGAGTAACGACACAAATACACAGAGTAACGACACAAATACACAGATCAACGACACAAATACACAGACCAACGACACAAATACACAGACCAACGACACAAATACACAGATCAACGACACAAATACACGGACCAACGACACAAATACACAGATCAACGACACAAATACACAGAGTAACGACACAAATACACAGAGTAACGACACAAATACACAGAGTAACGACACAAATACACAGATCAACGACACAAATACACAGAGCAACGACACAAATACACAGAGCAACGACACAAATACACAGAGTAATGACACAAATACACAGAGTAACGACACAAATACACAGACCAACGACACAAATACACAGAGCAACGACACAAATACACAGAGTAACGACACAAATACACAGAGTAACGACACAAATACACAGATCAACGACACAAATACACAGACCAACGACACAAATACACAGAGTAACGACACAAATACACAGAGTAACGACACAAATACACAGAGCAACGACACAAATTCACAGACCAACGACACAAATACACAGAGTAACGACACAAATACACAGAGTAACGACACAAATACACAGAGTAACGACACAAATACACAGACCAACGACACAAATACACAGACCAACGACACAAATACACAGAGTAACGACACAAATACACAGACCAACGACACAAATACACAGAGCAACGACACAAATACACAGAGTAACGACACAAATACACAGAGTAACGACACAAATACACAGACCAACGACACAAATACACAGAGCAACGACACAAATACACAGACCAACGACACAAATACACAGAGTAACGACACAAATACACAGAGCAACGACACAAATACACAGGACCAACGGACACAAATACACAGAGTAACGACACAAATACACAGAGTAACGACACAAATACACAGACCAACGACACAAATACACAGACCAACGACACAAATACACAGAGTAACGACACAAATACACAGAGTAACGACACAAATACACAGAGTAACGACACAAATACACAGACCAACGACACAAATACACAGACCAACGACACAAATACACAGACCAACGACACAAATACACAGAGTAACGACACAAATACACAGAGCAACGACACAAATACACAGACCAACGACACAAATACACAGAGTAACGACACAAATACACAGAGTAACGACACAAATACACAGACCAACGACACAAATACACAGACCAACGACACAAATACACAGATCAACGACACAAATACACAATGTAACGACACAAATACACAGAGTAACGACACAAATACACAGACCAACGACACAAATACACAGACCAACGACACAAATACACAGAGTAACGACACAAATACACAGACCAACGACACAAATACACAGAGCAACGACACAAATACACAGAGCAACGACACAAATACACAGACCAACGACACAAAATACACAGAGTAACGACACAAATACACAGAGTAACGACACAAATACACAGACCAACGACACAAATACACAGACCAACGACACAAATACACAGATCAACGACACAAATACACAATGTAACGACACAAATACACAGAGCAACGACACAAATACACAGAGCAACGACACAAATACACAGAGTAACGACACAAATACACAGACCAACGACACAAATACACAGAGTAACGACACAAATACACAGAGTAACGACACAAATACACAGAGTAACGACACAAATACACAGATCAACGACACAAATACACAGAGTAACGACACAAATACACAGAGCAACGACACAAATACACAGAGCAACGACACAAATACACAGAGCAACGACACAAATACACAGAGCAACGACACAAATACACAGAGCAACGACACAAATACACAGACCAACGACACAAATACACAGACCAACGACACAAATACACAGATCAACGACACAAATACACAGAGTAACGACACAAATACACAGATCAACGACACAAATACACAGACCAACGACACAAATACACAGAGTAACGACACAAATACACAGAGTACGACACAAATACACAGATCAACGACACAAATACACAGAGTAACGACACAAATACACAGAGTAACGACACAAATACACAGAGTAACGACACAAATACACAGAGTAACGACACAAATACACAGAGTAACGACACAAATACACAGATCAACGACACAAATACACAGAGCAACGACACAAATACACAGAGTAACGACACAAATACACAGACCAACGACACAAATACACAGAGTAACGACACAAATACACAGACCAACGACACAAATACACAGAGTAACGACACAAATACACAGAGTAACGACACAAATACACAGACCAACGACACAAATACACAGACCAACGACACAAATACACAGACCAACGACACAAATACACAGAGTAACGACACAAATACACAGAGTAACGACACAAATACACAGATCAACGACACAAATACACAGAGTAACGACACAAATACACAGAGTAACGACACAAATACACAGAGTAACGACACAAATACACAGAGTAACGACACAAATACACAGAGTAACGACACAAATACACAGAGTAACGACACAAATACACAGAGTAACGACACAAATACACAGACCAACGACACAAATACACAGAGTAACGACACAAATACACAGAGTAACGACACAAATACACAGAGTAACGACACAAATACACAGAGTAACGACACAAATACACAGGACCAACGACACAAATACACAGATCAACGACACAAATACACAGAGTAACGACACAAATACACAGATCAACGACACAAATACACAGACCAACGACACAAATACACAGAGTAACGACACAAATACACAGAGCAACGACACAAATACACAGATCAACGACACAAATACACAGAGTAACGACACAAATACACAGAGCAACGACACAAATACACAGAGTAACGACACAAATACACAGAGCAACGACACAAATACACAGAGTAACGACACAAATACACAGAGTAACGACACAAATACACAGACCAACGAGACAAATACACAGAGTAACGACACAAATACACAGAGTAACGACACAAATACACAGATCAACGACACAAATACACAGACCAACGACACAAATACACAGAGTAACGACACAAATACACAGACCAACGACACAAATACACAGATCAACGACACAAATACACGACCAACGACACAAATACACGGATCAACGACACAAATACACAGAGTAACGACACAAATACACAGAGTAACGACACAAATACACAGAGTAACGACACAAATACACAGATCAACGACACAAATACACAGAGCAACGACACAAATACACAGAGCAACGACACAAATACACAGAGTAATGACACAAATACACAGAGTAACGACACAAATACACAGACCAACGACACAAATACACAGAGCAACGACACAAATACACAGAGTAACGACACAAATACACAGAGTAACGACACAAATACACAGATCAACGACACAAATACACAGACCAACGACACAAATACACAGAGTAACGACACAAATACACAGAGTAACGACACAAATACACAGAGCAACGACACAAATACACAGAGCAACGACACAAATTCACAGACCAACGACACAAATACACAGAGTAACGACACAAATACACAGAGTAACGACACAAATACACAGACCAACGACACAAATACACAGACCAACGACACAAATACACAGAGTAACGACACAAATACACAGACCAACGACACAAATACACAGAGCAACGACACAAATACACAGAGCAACGACACAAATACACAGACCAACGACACAAATACACAGAGTAACGACACAAATACACAGAGTAACGACACAAATACAGACCAACGACACAAATACACAGACCAACGACACAAATACACAGATCAACGACACAAATACACAATGTAACGACACAAATACACAGAGCAACGACACAAATACACAGAGCAACGACACAAATACACAGAGTAACGACACAAATACACAGACCAACGACACAAATACACAGAGTAACGACACAAATACACAGAGTAACGACACAAATACACAGAGTAACGACACAAATACACAGATCAACGACACAAATACACAGAGTAACGACACAAATACACAGAGCAACGACACAAATACACAGAGCAACGACACAAATACACAGAGCAACGACACAAATACACAGAGCAACGACACAAATACACAGAGCAACGACACAAATACACAGAGCAACGACACAAATACACAGACCAACGACACAAATACACAGACCAACGACACAAATACACAGAGTAACGACACAAATACACAGAGCAACGACACAAATACACAGAGCAACGACACAAATACACAGAGCAACGACACAAATACACAGAGCAACGACACAAATACACAGAGCAACGACACAAATACACAGAGTAACGACACAAATACACAGATCAACGACACAAATACACAGAGTAACGACACAAATACACAGACCAACGACACAAATACACAGAGTAACGACACAAATACACAGAGAAACGACACAAATACACAGAGCAACGACACAAATACACAGAGCAACGACACAAATACACAGACCAACGACACAAATACACAGATCAACGACACAAATACACAGAGTAACGACACAAATACACAGAGTAACGACACAAATACACAGACCAATGACACAAATACACAGACCAACGACACAAATACACAGACCAACGACACAAATACACAGACCAACGACACAAATACACAGATCAACGACACAAATACACAGATCAACGACACAAATACACAGAGCAACGACACAAATACACAGAGTAACGACACAAATACACAGACCAACGACACAAATACACAGACAACGACACAAATACACAGAGCAACGACACAAATACACAGAGTAACGACACAAATACACAGACCAACGACACAAATACACAGACCAACGACACAAATACACAGAGCAACGACACAAATACACAGAGCAACGACACAAATACACAGAGTAACGACACAAATACACAGAGTAACGACACAAATACACAGACCAACGACACAAATACACAGAGCAACGACACAAATACACAGACCAACGACACAAATACACAGAGTAACGACACAAATACACAGACCAACGACACAAATACACAGAGCAACGACACAAATACACAGAGCAACGACACAAATACACAGACCAACGACACAAATACACAGAGCAACGACACAAATACACAGAGCAACGACACAAATACACAGACCAACGACACAAATACACAGAGTAACGACACAAATACACAGAGCAACGACACAAATACACAGAGCAACGACACAAATACACAGAGTAACGACACAAATACACAGAGTAACGACACAAATACACAGATCAACGACACAAATACACAGAGCTAACGACACAAATACACAGAGTAACGACACAAATACACAGATCAACGACACAAATACACAGAGCAACGACACAAATACACAGAGCAACGACACAAATACACAGAGTAACGACACAAATACACAGAGTAACGACACAAATACACAGAGTAACGACACAAATACACAGATCAACGACACAAATACACAGATCAATGACACAAATACACAGAGCAACGACACAAATACACAGAGCAACGACACAAATACACAGACCAACGACACAAATACACAGACCAACGACACAAATACACAGAGTAACGACACAAATACACAGAGCAACGACACAAATTCACAGAGCAACGACACAAATTCACAGACCAACGACACAAATACACAGAGTAACGACACAAATACACAGAGCAACGACACAAATACACAGAGCAACGACACAAATACACAGACCAACGACACAAATACACAGAGTAACGACACAAATACACAGAGCAACGACACAAATACACAGAGCAACGACACAAATTCACAGACCAACGACACAAATACACAGAGTAACGACACAAATACACAGACCAACGACACAAATACACAGACCAACGACACAAATACACAGATCAACGACACAAATACACAGAGCAACGACACAAATACACAGAGCAACGACACAAATACACAGAGCAACGACACAAATACACAGAGCAACGACACAAATACACAGAGTAACGACACAAATACACAGACCAACGACACAAATACACAGAGTAACGACACAAATACACAGAGTAACGACACAAATACACAGACCAACGACACAAATACACAGAGTAACGACACAAATACACAGAGAAACGACACAAATACACAGAGCAACAACACAAATACACAGAGCAACGACACAAGTACACAGACCAACAACACAAATACACAGATCAACGACACAAATACACAGAGTAACGACACAAATACACAGAGTAACGACACAAATACACAGACCAACGACACAAATACACAGACCAACAACACAAATACACAGATCAACGACACAAATACACAGAGTAACGACACAAATACACAGAGTAACGACACAAATACACAGACCAACGACACAAATACACAGACCAACGACACAAATACACAGAGTAACGACACAAATACACAGAGTAACGACACAAATACACAGACCAACAACACAAATACACAGACCAACGACACAAATACACAGACCAACGACACAAATACACAAACCAACGACACAAATACACAGAGTAACGACACAAATACACAGAGTAACGACACAAATACACAGACCAACAGACACAAATACACAGAGCCAACGACACAAATACACAGAGCAACGACACAAATACACAGAGCAACGACACAAATACACAGAGCAACGACACAAATACACAGAGCAACGACACAAATACACAGAGCAACGACACAAATACACAGAGCAACGACACAAATACACAGAGCAACGACACAAATACACAGAGCAACGACACAAATACACAGAGCAACGACACAAATACACAGAGCAACGACACAAATACACAGAGCAACGACACAAATACACAGAGCAACGACACAAATACACAGACCAACGACACAAATACACAGAGCAACGACACAAATACACAGAGCAACGACACAAATACACAGAGCAACGACACAAATACACAGAGCAACGACACAAATACACAGATCAACGACACAAATACACAGAGTAACGACACAAATACACAGACCAACGACACAAATACACAGAGTAACGACACAAATACACAGACCAACGACACAAATACACAGAGTAACGACACAAATACACAGACCAACGACACAAATACACAGAGTAACGACACAAATACACAGACCAACGACACAAATACACAGAGTAACGACACAAATACACAGACCAACGACACAAATACACAGAGTAACGACACAAATACACAGACCAACGACACAAATACACAGACCAACGACACAAATACACAGATCAACGACACAAATACACAGACCAACGACACAAATACACAGAGTAACGACACAAATACACAGAGCAACGACACAAATACACAGATCAACGACACAAATACACAGATCAACGACACAAATACACAGAGTAACGACACAAATACACAGATCAACGACACAAATACACAGATCAACGACACAAATACACAGAGTAACGACACAAATACACAGATCAACGACACAAATACACAGATCAACGACACAAATACACAGACCAACGACACAAATACACAGACCAACGACACAAATACACAGAGTAACGACACAAATACACAGAGTAACGACACAAATACACAGATCAACGACACAAATACACAGAACAACGACACAAATACACAGACCAACGACACAAATACACAGAGTAACGACACAAATACACAGACCAACGACACAAATACACAGAGTAACGACACAAATACACAGATCAACGACACAAATACACAGATCAACGACACAAATACACAGAGTAACGACACAAATACACAGAGCAACGACACAAATACACAGACCAACGACACAAATACACAGAGTCAACGACACAAATACACAGAGTAACGACACAAATACACAGACCAACGACACAAATACACAGATCAACGACACAAATACACAGAGTAACGACACAAATACACAGATCAACGACACAAATACACAGACCAACGACACAAATACACAGAGTAACGACACAAATACACAGAGTAACGACACAAATACACAGAGTAACGACACAAATACACAGAGTAACGACACAAATACACAGAGTAACGACACAAATACACAGAGTAACGACACAAATACACAGAGTAACGACACAAATACACAGAGTAACGACACAAATACACAGAGTAACGACACAAATACACAGATCAACGACACAAATACACAGAGCAACGACACAAATACACAGAGTAACGACACAAATACACAGACCAACGACACAAATACACAGAGTAACGACACAAATACACAGGACCAACGACACAAATACACAGAGTAACGACACAAATACACAGAGTAACGACACAAATACACAGACAACGACACAAATACACAGACCAACGACACAAATACACAGACCAACGACACAAATACACAGAGTAACGACACAAATACACAGAGTAACGACACAAATACACAGATCAACGACACAAATACACAGAGTAACGACACAAATACACAGAGTAACGACACAAATACACAGAGTAACGACACAAATACACAGAGTAACGACACAAATACACAGAGTAACGACACAAATACACAGAGTAACGACACAAATACACAGACCAACGACACAAATACACAGAGTAACGACACAAATACACAGACCAACGACACAAATACACAGACCAACGACACAAATACACAGACCAACGACACAAATACACAGACCAACGACACAAATACACAGACCAACGACACAAATACACAGATCAACGACACAAATACACAGACCAACGACACAAATACACAGAGTAACGACACAAATACACAGACCAACGACACAAATACACAGATCAACGACACAAATACACAGAGTAACGACACAAATACACAGACCAACGAGACAAATACACAGATCAACGACACAAATACACAGATCAACGACACAAATACACAGAGTAACGACACAAATACACAGACCAACGACACAAATACACAGATCAACGACACAAATACACAGAGTAACGACACAAATACACAGAGTAACGACACAAATACACAGAGCAACGACACAAATACACAGATCAACGACACAAATACACAGAGTAACGACACAAATACACAGACCAACGACACAAATACACAGATCAACGACACAAATACACAGATCAACGACACAAATACACAGAGTAACGACACAAATACACAGAGTAACGACACAAATACACAGACCAACGACACAAATACACAGATCAACGACACAAATACACAGATCAACGACACAAATACACAGATCAACGACACAAATACACAGAGTAACGACACAAATACACAGAGTAACGACACAAATACACAGACCAACGACACAAATACACAGATCAACGACACAAATACACAGAGTAACGACACAAATACACAGATCAACGACACAAATACACAGACCAACGACACAAATACACAGAGTAACGACACAAATACACAGAGCAACGACACAAATACACAGATCAACGACACAAATACACAGAGTAACGACACAAATACACAGAGCAACGACACAAATACACAGAGTAACGACACAAATACACAGAGCAACGACACAAATACACAGAGTAACGACACAAATACACAGAGTAACGACACAAATACACAGACCAACGAGACAAATACACAGAGTAACGACACAAATACACAGAGTAACGACACAAATACACAGATCAACGACACAAATACACAGACCAACGACACAAATACACAGAGTAACGACACAAATACACAGACCAACGACACAAATACACAGATCAACGACACAAATACACGGACCAACGACACAAATACACAGATCAACGACACAAATACACAGAGTAACGACACAAATACACAGAGTAACGACACAAATACACAGAGTAACGACACAAATACACAGATCAACGACACAAATACACAGAGCAACGACACAAATACACAGAGTAACGACACAAATACACAGAGTAACGACACAAATACACAGAGTAACGACACAAATACACAGAGTAACGACACAAATACACAGAGTAACGACACAAATACACAGATCAACGACACAAATACACAGACCAACGACACAAATACACAGAGCAACGACACAAATACACAGAGTAACGACACAAATACACAGAGTAACGACACAAATACACAGAGAAACGACACAAATACACAGAGAAACGACACAAATACACAGAGTAACGACACAAATACACAGAGCAACGACACAAATACACAGAGCAACGACACAAATACACAGAGTAACGACACAAATACACAGAGTAACGACACAAATACACAGACCAACGACACAAATACACAGAGTAACGACACAAATACACAGATCAACGACACAAATACACAGAGCAACGACACAAATACACAGAGCAACGACACAAATACACAGAGCAACGACACAAATACACAGAGTAACGACACAAATACACAGATCAACGACACAAATACACAGAGCAACGACACAAATACACAGAGCAACGACACAAATACACAGAGCAACGACACAAATACACAGAGTAACGACACAAATACACAGACAACGACACAAATACACAGACAACGACACAAATACACAGAGTAACGACACAAATACACAGAGTAACGACACAAATACACAGAGCAACGACACAAATACACAGAGCAACGACACAAATACACAGAGCAACGACACAAATACACAGAGCAACGACACAAATACACAGAGCAACGACACAAATACACAGATCAACGACACAAATACACAGACCAACGACACAAATACACAGACCAACGACACAAATACACAGACCAACGACACAAATACACAGACCAACGACACAAATACACAGAGTAACGACACAAATACACAATACACAACCACACGACACAAATACACAGAGTAACGACACAAATACACAGACCAACGAAAAGACACAAGTAACAGGGAACACAAATACACAGAGTAACGACACAAATACACAGAGTAACGACACAAATAACAACAGAGCAACGACACAAATACACAGAGGCAACGACACAAATACACAGAGTAACGACACAAATACACAGATCAACGACACAAATCCCACAGACACCAAATACACAGAGCAACGACACAAATCACAGACCAACGACACAAATACACAGACCAACGACACAATACACAGAGAACGACACAAATACACAGACCAACGACAAATACACAGACACGACACAAATAAGACCAACGACACAAATACACAGACCAACGACACAAATACACAGACCAACGACACAAATACACAGAGTAACGACACAAATACACAGAGTAACGACACAAATACACAGACCAACGACACAAATACACAGACCAACGACACAAATACACAGAGCAACGACACAAATACACAGACCAACGACACAAATACACAGATCAACGACACAAATACACAGATCAACGACACAAATACACAGAGTAACGACACAAATACACAGAGTAACGACACAAATACACAGAGCAACGACACAAATACACAGACCAACGACACAAATACACAGACCAACGACACAAATACACAGATCAACGACACAAATACACAGATCAACGACACAAATACACAGAGTAACGACACAAATACACAGAGTAACGACACAAATACACAGAGTAACGACACAAATACACAGACCAACGACACAAATACACAGAGTAACGACACAAATACACAGACCAACGACACAAATACACAGACCAACGACACAAATACACAGATCAACGACACAAATACACAGAGTAACGACACAAATACACAGACCAACGACACAAATACACAGACCAACGACACAAATACACAGAGTAACGACACAAATACACAGAGTAACGACACAAATACACAGATCAACGACACAAATACACAGACCAACGACACAAATACACAGAGAGTAACGACACAAATACACAGAGTAACGACACAAATACACAGAGTAACGACACAAATACACAGATCAACGACACAAATACACAGAGTAACGACACAAATACACAGACCAACGACACAAATACACAGAGTAACGACACAAATACACAGAGTAACGACACAAATACACAGAGTAACGACACAAATACACAGATCAACGACACAAATACACAGAGTAACGACACAAATACACAGAGTAACGACACAAATACACAGATCAACGACACAAATACACAGAGTAACGACACAAATACACAGACCAACGACACAAATACACAGAGTAACGACACAAATACACAGAGCAACAACACAAATACACAGACCAACGACACAAATACACAGACCAACGACACAAATACACAGAGCAACGACACAAATACACAGAGCAACGACACAAATACACAGACCAACGACACAAATACACAGATCAACGACACAAATACACAGAGTAACGACACAAATACACAGAGTAACGACACAAATACACAGACCAACGACACAAATACACAGAGCAACGACACAAATACACAGAGCAACGACACAAATACACAGATCAACGACACAAATACACAGATCAACGACACAAATACACAGACCAACGACACAAATACACAGAGTAACGACACAAATACACAGAGTAACGACACAAATACACAGACCAACGACACAAATACACAGACCAATGACACAAATACACAGAGTAACGACACAAATACACAGAGTAACGACACAAATACACAGAGTAACGACACAAATACACAGACCAACGACACAAATACACAGACCAACGACACAAATACACAGAGTAACGACACAAATACACAGACCAACAACACAAATACACAGAGTAACGACACAAATACACAGAGTAACGACACAAATACACAGAGTAACGACACAAATACACAGACCAACGACACAAATACACAGACCAATGACACAAATACACAGAGTAACGACACAAATACACAGAGTAACGACACAAATACACAGAGAAACGACACAAATACACAGAGAAACGACACAAATACACAGACCAACGACACAAATACACAGAGCAACGACACAAATACACAGAGCAACGACACAAATACACAGAGTAACGACACAAATACACAGAGCAACGACACAAATACACAGACCAACGACACAAATACACAGAGTAACGACACAAATACACAGAGTAACGACACAAATACACAGACCAACGACACAAATACACAGAGTAACGACACAAATACACAGATCAACGACACAAATACACAGAGCAACGACACAAATACACAGAGCAACGACACAAATACACAGAGCAACGACACAAATACACAGAGTAACGACACAAATACACAGAGCAACGACACAAATACACAGAGCAACGACACAAATACACAGAGTAACGACACAAATACACAGAGTAACGACACAAATACACAGACCAACGACACAAATACACAGAGTAACGACACAAATACACAGATCAACGACACAAATACACAGAGCAACGACACAAATACACAGAGCAACGACACAAATACACAGAGCAACGACACAAATACACAGAGCAACGACACAAATACACAGAGCAACGACACAAATACACAGAGCAACGACACAAATACACAGAGCAACGACACAAATACACAGGACCAACGACACAAATACACAGACCAACGACACAAATACACAGACCAACGACACAAATACACAGACCAACGACACAAATACACAGATCAACGACACAAATACACAGAGCAACGACACAAATACACAGAGCAACGACACAAATACACAGAGCAACGACACAAATACACAGAGTAACGACACAAATACACAGAGCAACGACACAAATACACAGAGCAACGACACAAATACACAGAGTAACGACACAAATACACAGACCAACGACACAAATACACAGACCAACGACACAAATACACAGACCAACGACACAAATACACAGACCAACGACACAAATACACAGACCAACGACACAAATACACAGATCAACGACACAAATACACAGAGCAACGACACAAATACACAGAGCAACGACACAAATACACAGAGTAACGACACAAATACACAGATCAACGACACAAATACACAGAGCAACGACACAAATACACAGATCAACGACACAAATACACAGAGCAACGACACAAATACACAGAGCAACGACACAAATACACAGATCAACGACACAAATACACAGAGCAACGACACAAATACACAGACCAACGACACAAATACACAGAGCAACGACACAAATACACAGACCAACGACACAAATACACAGAGTAACGACACAAATACACAGAGCAACGACACAAATACACAGAGTAACGACACAAATACACAGACCAACGACACAAATACACAGAGCAACGACACAAATACACAGATCAACGACACAAATACACAG
>JAQIHN010000233.1:0-94934 GCA_027917425.1 Gastrophryne carolinensis | reverse complement strand
TCCCAGGTCGTTTTATGGTGACGCATCATATGTTGACGCAGGGCCGTGGTGCCAACATTTGGACCCTGGCCACGCTTCACCTTTTGCCTACATATCTTGCATGTGGCCATGTTACCCTCCTGCGGATGCCTCAGGAAAAACTGCCACACTGCCGAGTAGCTACTTTTCCCACCCCCTGGCCTCACTGATTCACTGCTGCTGTTGCCAACTCCAGGAACCCCTGCTCCACTACCTCCCGATAAGGTAGACTGCCGCACAGCAGGTGCTCTACCCCGGCCCCGGCCCCGGCCGGCTCCAGCCTTTGGAATTGTGCCCCCATGCTGACTGCTACCACCTTGCTGCCTCAGCTGCTGACTCCGGGGCAACCTGCACCCCTCTTCTCCTGATGATGACGATGAAGCCCCTTCATCACCCGGCTCCCAAGTGTGATCGGCTTCATCGTCATCATCATCATCATCACCGGGTTGTGGCTGTACGTCACTGATGTTCGTGGATTCGTCAACAGTGTCTGGCGCAGGAGCTGGAACGCTCGCAGCACCCACGACACTGTCCACATCACTATTTGTCTGCCTAGCTAAAGAAGCCACCTCCATTTCTTGGCTGGGCAGTAGCTGCTGACTGTCCTCTATCTGATGGTCCTCCTCACTAAAGAGTGGAGCTGAACCCAAAGCATAGGATACGTCGCTGGGGGAGGGAACGGCGTAGGCCAGAGGCAATGGGAGGACAGGGACTGCTCTCGGGGCATGCCAACTCAGGGTTGTGTCAGAGGAACCTACCGACCCTAGACTGGGGGTCTCAGACGTAAGTTGTGATGATGTTGTTGATGAGCGCGTCAACCAATCTACCACGGCAGATGCGTTACTGGTGGAGACCCGACCGCTAGCAGATACTGGCAGATTAGGTCTCTCAGCGTGACTCCTGCTGCTACTGGCCCCCAGTCTGATGCGAGCTCTGCCTGCGGAATCTTGGCCTCTGCCACTCCTCTTTTCACTTCCAGGCACTTGTCTGCCCGACATAGTCTAACTGGCGTGGTAGTAGGTGATATTTAAAAAAACCCCGGGCAGCGGTGGGTCTATATGAAACAGAATATAATGCACACCAAAAGTGAGCAGTAACACTCAGCCTCCAACAGGCCTGCTTAGTGTAAATAAGAGAGCTGCTTAGTGTAAATAAAGAGGGGTATGCTATGTTACAGAATGGGATGCCTCAACAGAAGTGCACCTGGCAGGCAGCAGTAAGCCTATGCCCAGCAAAAGTGTCTTATAATATAAATATAATAAGAGCAAATGCTTATATGGTCTTAAACAGAGGCTGCTTTAGTCACAGAATGGGATGCCCCGGGCAGGAATCGAGCTGGCAGGGTCCAGTAGTGCTTTGGCCAGCAAAAGTGTCTTTATCAGGCCTAATTTCAAATATGATAAGAGCAAATGCTTATATGGTCTTAAACAGAGGCTGCTTTAGTCACAGAATGGGATGCCCCGGGCAGGAATCGAGCTGGCAGGGTACAGTAGTGCTTTGGCCAGCAAAAGTGTCTTTATCAGGCTAATTTCAAATATGATAAGAGCAAATGCTTATATGGTCTTAAACAGAGGCTGCTTTAGTCACAGAATGGGATGCCCCGGGCAGGAATCGAGCTGGCAGGGTACAGTAGTGCTTTGGCCAGCAAAAGTGTCTTTATCAGGCTAATTTCAAATATGATAAGAGCAAATGCTTATATGGTCTTAAACAGAGGCTGCTTTAGTCACAGAATGGGATGCCCCGGGCAGGAATCGAGCTGGCAGGGTACAGTAGTGCTTTGGCCAGCAAAAGTGTCTTTATCAGGCCGAATTTCAAATATGATAAGAGCAAATGCTTATATGGTCTTAAACAGAGGCTGCTTTAGTCACAGAATGGGATGCCCCGGGCAGGAATCGAGCTGGCAGGGTACAGTAGTGCTTTGGCCAGCAAAAGTGTCTTTATCAGGCCTAATTTCAAATATGATAAGAGCAAATGCTTATATGGTCTTAAACAGAGGCTGCTTTAGTCACAGAATGGGATGCCCCGGGCAGGAATCGAGCTGGCAGGGTACAGTAGTGCTTTGGCCAGCAAAAGTGTCTTTATCAGGCCTAATTTCAAATATGATAAGAGCAAATGCTTATATGGTCTTAAACAGAGGCTGCTTTAGTCACAGAATGGGATGCCCCGGGCAGGAATCGAGCTGGCAGGGTACAGTAGTGCTTTGGCCAGCAAAAGTGTCTTTATCAGGCTAATTTCAAATATGATAAGAGCAAATGCTTATATGGTCTTAAACAGAGGCTGCTTTAGTCACAGAATGGGATGCCCCGGGCAGGAATCGAGCTGGCAGGGTACAGTAGTGCTTTGGCCAGCAAAAGTGTCTTTATCAGGCTAATTTCAAATATGATAAGAGCAAATGCTTATATGGTCTTAAACAGAGGCTGCTTTAGTCACAGAATGGGATGCCCCGGGCAGGAATCGAGCTGGCAGGGTACAGTAGTGCTTTGGCCAGCAAAAGTGTCTTTATCAGGCCTAATTTCAAATATGATAAGAGCAAATGCTTATATGGTCTTAAACAGAGGCTGCTTTAGTCACAGAATGGGATGCCCCGGGCAGGAATCGAGCTGGCAGGGTACAGTAGTGCTTTGGCCAGCAAAAGTGTCTTTATCAGGCCTAATTTCAAATATGATAAGAGCAAATGCTTATATGGTCTTAAACAGAGGCTGCTTTAGTCACAGAATGGGATGCCCCGGGCAGGAATCGAGCTGGCAGGGTACAGTAGTGCTTTGGCCAGCAAAAGTGTCTTTATCAGGCTAATTTCAAATATGATAAGAGCAAATGCTTATATGGTCTTAAACAGAGGCTGCTTTAGTCACAGAATGGGATGCCCCGGGCAGGAATCGAGCTGGCAGGGTACAGTAGTGCTTTGGCCAGCAAAAGTGTCTTTATCAGGCCTAATTTCAAATATGATAAGAGCAAATGCTTATATGGTCTTAAACAGAGGCTGCTTTAGTCACAGAATGGGATGCCCCGGGCAGGAATCGAGCTGGCAGGGTACAGTAGTGCTTTGGCCAGCAAAAGTGTCTTTATCAGGCTAATTTCAAATATGATAAGAGCAAATGCTTATATGGTCTTAAACAGAGGCTGCTTTAGTCACAGAATGGGATGCCCCGGGCAGGAATCGAGCTGGCAGGGTACAGTAGTGCTTTGGCCAGCAAAAGTGTCTTTATCAGGCCTAATTTCAAATATGATAAGAGCAAATGCTTATATGGTCTTAAACAGAGGCTGCTTTAGTCACAGAATGGGATGCCCCGGGCAGGAATCGAGCTGGCAGGGTACAGTAGTGCTTTGGCCAGCAAAAGTGTCTTTATCAGGCCTAATTTCAAATATGATAAGAGCAAATGCTTATATGGTCTTAAACAGAGGCTGCTTTAGTCACAGAATGGGATGCCCCGGGCAGGAATCGAGCTGGCAGGGTACAGTAGTGCTTTGGCCAGCAAAAGTGTCTTTATCAGGCTAATTTCAAATATGATAAGAGCAAATGCTTATATGGTCTTAAACAGAGGCTGCTTTAGTCACAGAATGGGATGCCCCGGGCAGGAATCGAGCTGGCAGGGTACAGTAGTGCTTTGGCCAGCAAAAGTGTCTTTATCAGGCCTAATTTCAAATATGATAAGAGCAAATGCTTATATGGTCTTAAACAGAGGCTGCTTTAGCCACAGAATGGGATGCCCCGGGCAGGAATCGAGCTGGCAGGGTACAGTAGTGCTTTGGCCAGCAAAAGTGTCTTTATCAGGCTAATTTCAAATATGATAAGAGCAAATGCTTATATGGTCTTAAACAGAGGCTGCTTTAGTCACAGAATGGGATGCCCCGGGCAGGAATCGAGCTGGCAGGGTACAGTAGTGCTTTGGCCAGCAAAAGTGTCTTTATCAGGCTAATTTCAAATATGATAAGAGCAAATGCTTATATGGTCTTAAACAGAGGCTGCTTTAGTCACAGAATGGGATGCCCCGGGCAGGAATCGAGCTGGCAGGGTACAGTAGTGCTTTGGCCAGCAAAAGTGTCTTTATCAGGCCTAATTTCAAATATGATAAGAGCAAATGCTTATATGGTCTTAAACAGAGGCTGCTTTAGTCACAGAATGGGATGCCCCGGGCAGGAATCGAGCTGGCAGGGTACAGTAGTGCTTTGGCCAGCAAAAGTGTCTTTATCAGGCTAATTTCAAATATGATAAGAGCAAATGCTTATATGGTCTTAAACAGAGGCTGCTTTAGTCACAGAATGGGATGCCCCGGGCAGGAATCGAGCTGGCAGGGTACAGTAGTGCTTTGGCCAGCAAAAGTGTCTTTATCAGGCTAATTTCAAATATGATAAGAGCAAATGCTTATATGGTCTTAAACAGAGGCTGCTTTAGTCACAGAATGGGATGCCCCGGGCAGGAATCGAGCTGGCAGGGTACAGTAGTGCTTTGGCCAGCAAAAGTGTCTTTATCAGGCCTAATTTCAAATATGATAAGAGCAAATGCTTATATGGTCTTAAACAGAGGCTGCTTTAGTCACAGAATGGGATGCCCCGGGCAGGAATCGAGCTGGCAGGGTACAGTAGTGCTTTGGCCAGCAAAAGTGTCTTTATCAGGCCTAATTTCAAATATGATAAGAGCAAATGCTTATATGGTCTTAAACAGAGGCTGCTTTAGTCACAGAATGGGATGCCCCGGGCAGGAATCGAGCTGGCAGGGTACAGTAGTGCTTTGGCCAGCAAAAGTGTCTTTATCAGGCTAATTTCAAATATGATAAGAGCAAATGCTTATATGGTCTTAAACAGAGGCTGCTGTAGTCACAGAATGGGATGCCCCGGGCAGGAATCGAGCTGGCAGGGTACAGTAGTGCTTTGGCCAGCAAAAGTGTCTTTATCAGGCCTAATTTCAAATATGATAAGAGCAAATGCTTATATGGTCTTAAACAGAGGCTGCTTTAGTCACAGAATGGGATGCCCCGGGCAGGAATCGAGCTGGCAGGGTACAGTAGTGCTTTGGCCAGCAAAAGTGTCTTTATCAGGCTAATTTCAAATATGATAAGAGCAAATGCTTATATGGTCTTAAACAGAGGCTGCTTTAGTCACAGAATGGGATGCCCCGGGCAGGAATCGAGCTGGCAGGGTACAGTAGTGCTTTGGCCAGCAAAAGTGTCTTTATCAGGCCTAATTTCAAATATGATAAGAGCAAATGCTTATATGGTCTTAAACAGAGGCTGCTTTAGTCACAGAATGGGATGCCCCGGGCAGGAATCGAGCTGGCAGGGTACAGTAGTGCTTTGGCCAGCAAAAGTGTCTTTATCAGGCTAATTTCAAATATGATAAGAGCAAATGCTTATATGGTCTTAAACAGAGGCTGCTTTAGTCACAGAATGGGATGCCCCGGGCAGGAATCGAGCTGGCAGGGTACAGTAGTGCTTTGGCCAGCAAAAGTGTCTTTATCAGGCTAATTTCAAATATGATAAGAGCAAATGCTTATATGGTCTTAAACAGAGGCTGCTTTAGTCACAGAATGGGATGCCCCGGGCAGGAATCGAGCTGGCAGGGTACAGTAGTGCTTTGGCCAGCAAAAGTGTCTTTATCAGGCTAATTTCAAATATGATAAGAGCAAATGCTTATATGGTCTTAAACAGAGGCTGCTTTAGTCACAGAATGGGATGCCCCGGGCAGGAATCGAGCTGGCAGGGTACAGTAGTGCTTTGGCCAGCAAAAGTGTCTTTATCAGGCTAATTTCAAATATGATAAGAGCAAATGCTTATATGGTCTTAAACAGAGGCTGCTTTAGTCACAGAATGGGATGCCCCGGGCAGGAATCGAGCTGGCAGGGTACAGTAGTGCTTTGGCCAGCAAAAGTGTCTTTATCAGGCCTAATTTCAAATATGATAAGAGCAAATGCTTATATGGTCTTAAACAGAGGCTGCTTTAGTCACAGAATGGGATGCCCCGGGCAGGAATCGAGCTGGCAGGGTCCAGTAGTGCTTTGGCCAGCAAAAGTGTCTTTATCAGGCTAATTTCAAATATGATAAGAGCAAATGCTTATATGGTCTTAAACAGAGGCTGCTTTAGTCACAGAATGGGATGCCTCACAGCAGACTTAAGATCAGTTCAGTATATATGCACAGTTAGTTACTATAAGCAGCCTGAAAACGCTAACAAAGGCTGGATGAAAAAAAAAAAATCTCCCTGTCAGCCAGCTCCGTTTTTCCTACCTTTCCCTGGCTTTCTGTCTGTCTCCTGTCTGTCTCCTGCCTGTCTCCTGCCTGTCTCCAGCCTGTCCCTGTCTGTCCCTGTCTCCAGCCTGTCTAACTGCCTCAGCTACACAGCGTTCTGTCTGTCTGTCACGAATGCAATAGAGAAATGAGGAAAAGCAAGATGGCCGCCGTTAAATACCGCTGTGTGACGTCACCGGGCTTGCTGGCTGCTGATAGGCTGCATGTGACTGCCCCAGCTTGCACTGGCGCGGGATACATGTCCAGACATGTCCCGCCCGCCATCTTAGAATGCCTGTAATGTAAATGAATGGATGTTAAAGGAAAACTTCGAGTGATCGAATCGCGGGGAAATTCGGATTCGATCCGAATCAAATTTTTCCTGAAATTCGGATCGAATCCGGGTTCGTCCGGATCGATTCGCTCATCCCTACCCCACACATTACACACACCATGTCGCACACTGTACACCACACATTACACACACCATATCGCACACTGTACCCCACACATTACACACACCATGTCGCACACTGTACACCACACATTACACACACCATATCGCACACTGTACCCCACACATTACACACACCATGTCGCACACTGTACCCCACACATTACACACACCATGTCGCACACTGTACCCCACACATTACACACACCATGTCGCACACTGTATCCCACACATTACACACACCATGTCGCACACTGTACCCCACACATTACACACACCATGTCGCACACTGTACACCACACATTACACACACCATGTCGCACACTGTACCCCACACATTACACACACCATGTCGCACACTGTACACCACACATTACACACACCATGTCGCACACTGTACACCACACATTACACACACCATATCGCACACTGTACCCCACACATTACACACACCATGTCGCACACTGTACACCACACATTTCACACACCATATCGCACACTGTACCCCACACATTACACACACCATGTCGCACACTGTACCCCACACATTACACACACCATGTCGCACACTGTACCCCACACATTACACACACCATGTCGCACACTGTACCCCACACATTTCACACACCATGTCGCACACTGTACACCACACATTACACACACCATGTCGCACACTGTACCCCACACATTACACACACCATGTCGCACACTGTACCCCACACATTACACACACCATGTCGCACATTGTACACCACACATTACACACACCATGTCGCACACTGCACGCCACACATTACACACACCATGTCGCACACTGTACCCCACACATTACACACACCATATCGCACACTGTACACCACACATTACACACACCATGTCGCACACTGTACCCCACACATTACACACACCATATCGCACACTGTACCCCACACATTACACACACCATGTCGCACACTGTACCCCACACATTACACACACCATGTCGCACACTGTACACCACACATTACACACACCATGTCGCACACTGTACCCCACACATTACACACACCATATCGCACACTGTACACCACACATTACACACACCATGTCGCACACTGTACCCCACACATTACACACACCATGTCGCACACTGTACCCCACACATTACACACACCATGTCGCACACTGTACCCCACACATTACACACACCATATCGCACACTGTACCCCACACATTACACACACCATATCGCACACTGTACCCCACACATTACACACACCATGTCGCACACTGCACGCCACACATTACACACACCATGTCGCACACTGTACCCCACACATTACACACACCATGTCGCACACTGTACCCCACACATTACACACACCATGTCGCACACTGTACACCACACATTACACACATCATCTCGCACACTGTACCCCACACATTACACACACCATATCCCACACTGTACACCACACATTACACACACCATATCGCACACTGTACACCACACATTACACACATCATCTTGCACACTGTACACCACACATTTCACACACCATGTCGCACACTGTACACCACACATTACACACACCATATCCCACACTGTACACCACACATTACACACACCATGTCGCACACTGTACACCACACATTACACACACCATGTCGCACACTGTACACCACACATTACACACACACCATATCGCACACTGTACACCACACATTTCACACACCATGTCGCACACTGTACACCACACATTACACACACACCATATCGCACACTGTACACCACACATTACACACACCATGTCGCACACTGTACCCCACACATTACACACACCATGTCGCACACTGTACACCACACATTACACACATCATCTCGCACACTGTACCCCACACATTACACACACCATATCGCACACTGTACACCACACATTACACACACCATGTCGCACACTGTACCCCACACATTACACACATCATCTCTCACACTGTACCCCACACATTACACACACCATGTCGCACACTGTACCCCACACATTACACACACCATGTCGCACACTGTACACCACACATTACACACATCATCTCGCACACTGTACACCACACATTACACACACCATGTCGCACACTGTACACCACACATTACACACATCATCTCGCACACTGTACACCACACATTACACACATCATCTCGCACACTGTACACCACACATTACACACACCATGTCACACACTGTACCCCACACATTACACACACCATATCGCACACTGTACCCCACACATTACACACACCATGTCGCACACTGTACACCACACATTACACACACCATATCGCACACTGTACACCACACATTACACACACCATGTCGCACACTGTACACCACACATTACACACACCATGTCGCACACTGTACACCACACATTACACACACCATGTCGCACACTGTACACCACACATTACACACACCATGTCGCACACTGTACACCACACATTACACACACCATCTCGCACACTGTACACCACACATTACACACACCATGTCGCACACTGTACCCCGCACATTACACACACCATGTCGCACACTGTACACCAAACATTACACACACCATATCGCACACTGTACCCCACACATTACACACACCATGTCGCACACTGTACACCACACATTACACACACCATATCGCACACTGTACCCCACACATTACACACACCATGTCGCACACTGTACACCACACATTACACACACCATGTCGCACACTGTACCCCACACATTACACACACCATGTCGCACACTGTACACCACACATTACACACACCATATCGCACACTGTACCCCACACATTACACACACCATGTCGCACACTGTACACCACACATTACACACACCATGTCGCACACTGTACACCACACATTACAAGAACCATGTCGCACAACACACAGTTTATAACAGGCACTTTATTGGCTGGTTATAGTCACATGATGTATATAATTCCGGTACAGGTAGCGGCCAGTGATCAGGGCGGCGTTGCCTCATTATAGGCGCATCTTCAGTAAGGCTGATGGTGACAGGGCAAGTGGCTTATCCCTATAATATCCTGCAGCAGCGCGCCGTCGTCCAGTCCATTCTGCGGCACTGACAGTGACACGTGGTCCCGGAGCGGATGTCCCACGAGCCGCAGCCCATCCCGCAGGAGCACGAGGTGGGGACGCGATCTATGAATAAATGAAAGAGCCAATCAGAAGTCAATGGATCAGGGTTTCCCAACCTTTGGCCTAGTGATGGACCACTTCCCATTTACAGATAATCCCAAATACCGGCCAATGCAGAATTCCCGGGTCTGCTGTGCGCTGAGTGTACCCAGTGGTGCAAATTCAAAGTCAAGCGATGACATCACCGCAGCACCAGGCTGCCCGTCATAATCCCCTGCTTTTCACCTCTGGTGGCCTCACACAAAGGAGTAGCTAGTCTTTCTGGGGCAAAGATTCTAAATGGTGCCCCCCCAACTGTTCGCAGGCCCCCTCTTAAAAGGATACGGCCCCTTATGAAAAGATTTAACGGGCCCCTCGTGATAGGACTTAAAGTGGACCAACACCCAGGATTTTGACTATCCTGGGTTTTGGTCCACTTCGGCGGGGCACCCCGATCGGGGGTGCCCCGCTGTGTGAAACCCCCCAGAAAGCCCCAAAATCTTACCTGTCCCCGCTCCCACGTGACTGGACGGTCCAATCCCCGCCAACGTCCAGGCGGGGATCAGGAACGTCCAAGCGGCTGCCGCCGCCTCCCTCGCGTCACTTTCGGCATGCGCGCGCCCCCGCCGGCCATTCGCAGACGGCCGGCGCGCGCACGTCTACAGGGGCGCGAGGGAGGCGGCGGCGGCCGGCCGCCGCCGAAGATCAGGTAAGCGATTTGGGGTCCCTACTCTTAATTCTGAGTCCCCAAAGTTGGGACATGCAATGCAGACAACTATCTGAGAGCTACTCACCTGGAAAGCTGCCAGCCTCCCTTTAGAACACTTCACAGGGAGAAATCCATATAGACTGAATTCCTCCCTGCTTGTGCTCATGGCAACTTGGGGGACTCAGAATTAAGAGTAGGGACCACACTAAACACAGAGTTGCCTTGCCGGGGCAGTGTGGCTTCCCCATGTATCTGCAGATATATGCAACCAAATCTCTGTCTTTCCACATAGCTAGACATGTTTGTTGCTTGATATTTAGTTGATGAGAGGGTTAAACTGGGCGGTAAATTAGTTCCCAGGCCCTGAATAATAATGTTGATAATTTTGTATAAATAGTGATTGAGCTGCTCCCACCCCCCTTTATTCATTCGATTGTATAATGACAGCTGTTTTGCCTTGTTTCATTGCTCGTTGTACGCTCTTCAATCTAGATTGTGGTTACACTGCTGAAGGATGATCACAAGGGGTCTATGGCATCTGGGGCAGCAAACCAAGGGATAGAAACAAATACCCCCAACACCTCTGACCTGCTGAACCTGGGGCAAGTGCCCCTGGCCTTACCCCCAAAGGGAATTCTGAGTACCACCAGCACCACTGGTTGGGAACCCCTGCATCATTCTCTATGGTGTCGCTGCCTCAAAGCCCCACTGATACCATCACATCATGGAGAGTGGCGCCCTCTAGTAATGTGCGGGGCCCATGTCACCTCAATGCTCCGTACGATGATGCGCTGGTGGCCAGCAGGGATGATGGTGCAGCTTGATGGAATCGATTTAAAGTGGACCAAAACCCAGCACGATCGTCCCAGGAATCTATAAGATTCCAGGGCCGATCGATTTCTTCCCTTCCTGGGCATCCAAAATCGGGATGCCCCGCTGTGTGAAACCCACCAGGTCGCCCCATACACTTACCTTGCTTCCCGGTTCAACGGTGCATGCACGAGCCGTGGCCGCATCCCTGTTATCCCTCTAGCAGGGTGCCTGCCCGTGCCAAGCATTTGTGAATGGCCGCCGTGGGTGCGCTCCCTGATAGAGGGAAGCAGGGGCTACACCCGCCAGGGCGCTCGGAGCCGCTGGCATTAGGCGAAGGCTTAGACGATGTGGCGTCCACGGCTCCGAGTGCTCTGATTGGATTAGCGGCTGCACATGTGCTGTAGGACGGGGGATGAGGTGAGTTGTGCTCCGCGATCTGGGGGGTTTCACACAGCGGGGCATCCTCGATCGGGGTGCCCCGGGGAATTGGACCAAAACCCAGGATAGTCAAAATCCTGGATTTTGGTCCACTTCACTGGCACTTAGATTCGCACAAGCCTTTGCAGGCAATGTTGCTATTGTAATTGTGGGGTTGTCCTTTGAAAATATTACATCATTCTTCATTTCCACCACCAGATGGCGCATTGGGTCAATGCTCAGCAAGTCACACAGTAGATCAACAGAACGGCTACAATAGCTCACACGCTGTTTAAAAAAAAAAAGCAGCTGCTGCTATTCGGCCGCATTTGCCGTGACCCGTCCCGTCACCCACATTCTCCGAAGAGACTCTTTCTGACTATCCTGGGTTTTGGTCCTTTCCCCCGGGGCACCCCGATCGGGGATGTCCTGCCATGTGTTACCCCCCAGATCAGTGCGCTCAGAGCTGCTGGCGTCTAAGGCTTAGTCTAAGAGCAGTGGCTCTGTGAGCGCTAAAGGCCGCATCCCCTGCTATCCTCTAACACGGAGCGTGCCCTCGCTAGCCATTCACAAATGCCTGGTGCAGGCACGTGCCCTGCTAGAGGAAGCGGAGGTGCAGCCGCGGCTCGTGCATGCGTTGTTGGGCCAGGAAACAAGGTAAGTGTATGGGGCAACCTGGGTTGTTTTTGATGAATGCACCCAGATAGAATTCTAATACTAAAGGAGTGTACTTACCCGTCTTTTTTAAGCACCCTGGAGGGTTTCACACTTCTCGATTTTGGATGCCCCGGGGGGAAGGGAATCGATCAGCCCGGGAATCTTATAGAATCTTATAGATTCCCGGGCTGATCGCAGTTGGTTTTTGTCCATTTAAAAAAAAAAAAAAAGCTGTAGCTGCTGTTATTCGGCCGCATTTGCAATGACCTGTCCCATCACCCACATTCTCCACTTTTTAAAGTGGACCAAAATTCAGCATGCGCCATTGGACTGGGAAACAAGGTAAGTGAATGGGGAAACCTAGGAGGGGTTTTGATGAATGCACCCAGATATAATTCTATTTATCACAGCAGACTAATATTAAAGGGGTGTACTTACCACCCACGCCTGCCATTCACAAATGCCTGGGATAGCTGGGATGCAGCCACGTTCGTGCATGCGCTGTTGGACCGGGAAACAAGGTAAGTGTATGGGGCGACATAGGGGGTTTCACACTGCAGGGCATACCAATTTTGGCTGCCCCGGGGGGGGGGGGAGGGAATCAATTGTCCCAGGCATCTTATGGATTCCCGGTCCAATCGTGGTGGGTTTTGGTCCATTTAAAAAAAAAAAGCTGTAACTGCTGCTATTTGGCCGCATTTGCCGTAACCTGTCCCGTTACCCACATTACTCCGGAGAGATCATTTTTAAGGCTGGTTTCACTTGACTTCCTTGTCCTGAAGGAATCCTGTTGCCACGCCCCCATTATTGTAATGTTTTTAAAAAAGACCTTGGCCCCACCACAACTTCCCCACAGCCTCGAATCATCACTTCCACCAATACCTGTCACTTTTCAAGTCTGGTTTCACAGAAGTTCTTACTTTAGTCCTGATGGAATCCCATTGCCTGTGACCCCCCAAATGTTGTATAGCCATGCTGGCCCTAATGAGGGCTCCTATCCCAGCAAAGAAGGGGAAGCCCGTGTATCAGGAAGTCACTTACCTGCTGGGCAGGAAGCCAGGGCCCCGCGTTGACTCACGTCTATGCAGTGGATCCTCACGTTCTGTGACACTAATAGGAAGCAAAGCAAAGGTGAGAAAAGTTAGTATGATGTGTCATTACAGGTCATTACCCCCTATACCTGGTCACGCTATGTGCTGGCGGGCTGGAGACGTTATTAGCCTGCAGCATCTCTCACCCCCTTTTCTGGTCACATAATGTGCTGGCAGGCTGGAGACACACTTAGCCTGCAGCATCTCTCACCCCCTCTTTCTGGTCACATTATGTGCTGGCAGGCTGGAGACACTCTTACCCTACAGCATCTCTCGTCCCTTTCCTCTGGTCACACTATTGGGTTGATTCAAAGAAACATGTAACAGCTTGGATTTGGCTCACGATCATCCTATTTTTCACGTCCGCTCGTGCGTTCGTATGAACTTGCGAGTGATTCAATAAGCAAATACGTTTCTATCCTAAAATATACGTCCGTTCGTATGGCAGTTCGGGAATCAGACCTATGTCAGTTTCCATCCTGAATTTTCCGTTTCATTTCTCAGGTTGCAACATTGGTTTTGCCCTTTTTCCTTTTTTGTCTGGACGTAAATCCTTCTGATCTTGCGGCTGCGCACTACAAACTTACCTCATTAAAGTGCATTCTAAATATTTGGTCTTTTATTTTTCTTTATTTCAATCATTTTGTAGTAACCAACCATTAATGAATGCATTTGCATAAGTAAATCTTACTTTGTTTAATTTTTAGTTAACTTGCATTTTTTACTTGTGGATTTAATTTTAATATTTTGGCTTCAAATGGTACAACTTTAAATTTTTAGTGTGGTTACCCACACCCTCTACATACAGATTGCTCACAAATCTTAAAAAACACCCAGCAACTTCTGCATGTTATGAGCCTAGAAACAGCCAAGATGGCGGCTCAGGTATTATCGGGCAGCCTGCAAACAGAAAGGGCCTTGTGACTGTGTTGCTCTGGATTCTTTGATTTCTGACCTTTCCGTGCCCCCAGCTCTGCTGTGTCTGTGCAAAATACAGCAGTAACCCACATCCTGCACTTTATCCCGCTCTCCTCTCCTCAGTAAGTGTGATGCATCTGACCAAAGATGTGCTTAAATAATTAAATAAAGCAAAGGTAAACAACTACACCAATAAATGCAATCTAAAAATATTATTCTAGTACATCAATTTTAAAATAAATAACAAAGGACATAAGTTTCTTTAATTAATGCAAATATATTGCCAAATAAAGGTTTACATGCAAAGGACTAATTAAGGTCCACATTAAAATGCTTTTATAAGGCATACATGAATCAGGTATGCATTGCAATACAATTTATGGCCTCGGCCATGCTGATACATGCAGTTCATTGGAGCACAAGACGCGCAGACTCCTCCACATAGCCAAAAAACCTGTTCAAGAACAGCAATCCGACTGCTAAAAGGTGTCGGCAGTGGCTTTCTTTTAAAACGCGTTTAGAGGTTTCTCTGAATCACACCTAAACACATCCAATTAACCTAAGTTTTACGTTTTGATCCTAAGTTTTAGGATTTGATCCTAAGTTTTACGTTTTGATCCTAAGTTTTACGTTTTGATCCTAAAATTTAGGAACGGACTTCCGCTGATCGTAAGAGCATATACGCATTCGTACGTAGGCTCGTGCGAGTCGGAAATGGCCAAAAAAACAGGAAAAAATGACTAACACCCACCCAAACTTACGATTCTCGATACGAAATCAATTAACTTTTGCTCTTTGAATCGAGGGGTATGTGCTGGTAGTCTGGAGACGGTCTTAGCTTGCAGCATCTCTCACCCTCTTTTTCTGGTCACACTATGTGCTGGCGGGCTGGGGACACTCTTAGCCTACAGCATCTCTCACCCCCTCTTTCTGGTCACATTATGTGCTGGCAGGCTGGAGACACTCTTACCCTACAGCATCTCTCGTCCCTTTCCTCTGGTCACACTATGTGCTGGTAGTCTGGAGACGGTCTTAGCTTGCAGCATCTCTCACCCTCTTTTTCTGGTCACACTATGTGCTGGCGGGCTGGGGACACTCTTAGCCTGCAGCATCTCCTGCCCCCTTTTTTTGGTCACACTATGTGGTGGCAGGCTGGAGTTGCTCTTAGCCTACAGCATCTCTCACCCCCTGTTTCTGGTCACACTATGTGCTGGCAGGCTGGAGACACTCTTAGCCTACAGCATCTCCCACCCATTTTCTCTGGTCACACTATGTGCTGGTAGGCTGGAGGCTGTGGGGATTTCCACTTACTTCATTTCTCCAAACCAGAAACAAGTATAAGACCCCCCCATAGGGCTGCAACCAGCAAGACCACATTAAAGCAGTCCTTACCTATACTCACTGCATGACTTGGCACTTTAAAAGTGTCCTGGAATTAAACAACATGTGGTCAGAGGATCTGATATCTGAGGATCGGGAGGTGGACTGGCCATAGGGAGCACAGAGAGTATTCCCAGTGGGCTGCATAGCGTTTGTGCACTATGGTCTAGCACCTCACCCACAACCTGAACTGGAATTCACTCTATACACGGCCCCTCAAGTCTCCTTCCACCCTTCCCAATACCTGGTCCCATTATACACCCCCAGCCAGAGGCATTGCTAGGATTTCTGGCACCTGGGGCAAAGAATAGAAATGGCGCCCCCACCTGTGCTCATGCCCCCCCTGATCTTCAGCATCCAGGGACTGTGCCCCCCTACCCTTCCTAGCTATGCCGCTGTCCCCAGCCAATTCCATGTTCTGCCCTGTAAAGCTATAGCGTCAGCTTTGTGACTGTAAAGGACCAAACCCAGCTTAATCGGGGATGTCCTGCTGTGTGAAATCCCCCAGGCGACCGAAACCGACTCAGCTCTTCCCGATCCTACACGCATGTACGGACACTTGTCCAATTGGTGTGCTCAGAGCCGCTGATGTCTAAGGCCTCGTCTAAGGCCAGAGGCTCCGCTGGCGGCCACATCCCCCCACTTCGCTCAAACAGGGAGCGTCCCCGCATCGCCCATTCACCTGGGATAGCTGGGATGCAGCCGCGGCTTGTGCATGCGCCATTGGACCGGGAAACAAGGTAAGTGTATGGGGCAACATGGGGGGTTGCACACCTCTATCATAATATAAGCTCTTATAATACCAATGTTTTAGTGCCGCTGCTTTAGGAGGGGCCCCATACACCCCGACCATGATCTGCCCCTTCAGTGCAGTAGCCACAGATGATGAATGTCTGGCTGGGAAGCTCTTTGGGGTGGGGTTTAGTAGCTTGTGGGCTGGTTATGGGCTAGTGAGGCCAGTAAATTCCCAAATTAACAACCAACAACTTAACAATCTACTTAATATGGTAAATTAAGAATTTTTTTCACTTACTTGCTACTAAAACCCCTTTACTTTTATCAGCACATATCTTACTATAGAAACGGAGTCATTGAAAAACATTATAGGGGCACCTGAAAAGCAAGTGCTTCAATTACAGCCTCATGACAGAGGTATATATATATATTTATATGCACATTGTTACTAATACCTTCATTGCACAATAACTTGTTTGCACTATTGCTAGAGTAAGGATAATCCTGCTCACTGAGGAAGCAGTTTAAGGTGAAACGTTTGCACAAAATCTTACTTGCTACAACTGAGAAATAGCTTAATGCTTGCTACAAACTGAAAACTGTGACTTGCTACAAACTGAAAATTGTGACTTGCTACAAACTGCTAACAGAAATAACGCTTGCTACAAACTGCTACAAATTGAGACTTGCTACAAACTGCTACAAATTGTGACTTGCTACAAACTGCTAACAGAAGTAACGCTTGCTACAAACTGAAAACTGTGACTTGCTACAAACTGAAAACTGTGACTTGCTATAAACTGCTAACAGAAGTAATGCTTGCTACAAACTGAAAATTGTGACTTGCTACAAACTGCCAACAGAAATAACGCTTGCTACAAACTGCTAACAGAAATAACGCTTGCTACAAACTGCTAACAGAAGTAATGCTTGCTACAAACTGCTAACAGAAGTAACGCTTGCTACAAACTGCCAACAGAAATAACGCTTGCTACAAACTGCTAACAGAAGTAATGCTTGCTACAAACTGCTAACAGAAGTAACGCTTGCTACAAACTGCTAACAGAAGTAATGCTTGCTACAAACTGCTAACAGAAGTAATGCTTGCTACAAACTGCTAACAGAAGTAACGCTTGCTACAAACTGCTAACAGAAGTAACGCTTGCTACAAACTGAAAATTGTGACTTGCTACAAACTGCTAACAGAAGTAATGCTTGCTACAAACTGCTAACAGAAGTAACGCTTGCTACAAACTGCTAACAGAAGTAATGCTTGCTACAAACTGCTAACAGAAGTAACGCTTGCTACAAACTGCTAACAGAAGTAACGCTTGCTACAAACTGAAAATTGTGACTTGCTACAAACTGCTAACAGAAATAACGCTTGCTACAAACTGCTAACAGAAATAACGCTTGCTACAAACTGCTAACAGAAATAACGCTTGCTACAAACTGCTACAAACTGTAATTTTCTACAAACTGCTAATAGAAATAACGCTTGCTACAAACTGAAAACTGTGACTTGCTACAAACTGCTAACAGTAGTAACGCTTGCTACAAACTGCTACAAATTGTGACTTGCTACAAACTATAGAGAAAATATCTATTGCTAATTTACATAGTGCTATAAGAAATCGTATGTATATATGTTTCCGACTATATTGATATTAAATTTATTATTACACGAAACACCACTGTATCATCTAAATGTATTCAACTAAAAATACAGACCCGGCGGTCCTACAAAATACTTTCAACTAGGTTTACCCTTGAAGCAAACCAAGGGGCAGGTTTGTTACTGCCCCAGACACTTCAAGATAACCCCCTCCCCTGTCCTACACAAGAAAGACCTCGGCCCCATGGAAAGAGGATTGTGGTGGACGATCGGGCAGCTCCATTACTGGGATGAGCCAATGTTACGAGGTTTCTTGCAGATGCAGACAAGTTGGTTGTAGGATTTGTTTTGGAAAGTGCTGCGGTTGCCCTGCAAGTCATGTAAGATGCACTTAGTTCTCCACCAATTGTATCCAACCCCTTATGATCTTCCCTAAATAAGGGAAAAGGGTCCAACATTATCATTTCTGAGCAGCATCCACACAATCGATGTTTGGAAATGTAAAAAGTTTTGGATTTGTCCAAAGTTTAGGGAAAATTGAACAGTAGTAAGTTGTTGTACCGTGTTAGCCATCGATGTAAGCAGGAAATCCAAGGTTAAGGTAATACCATTTATTGGCTAACTCATTTAGATTGAAAATGCAAGCTTTCGAAGCTGTTCAAGCTTCTTCTTCAGCCTGAAGAAGAAGCTTGAACAGCTTCGAAAGCTTGCATTTTCAATCTAAATGAGTTAGCCAATAAATGGTATTACCTTAACCTTGGATTTCCGGGAAAATTTAACCAAATTGGTCTTGACTAAGGGTTAAGCTTGAGATGAAGCGTCGGGGGGTCTTTGGCCAAACCAATGAAGTTCGCTCTTTGGAAATACTATTTGGTTTAAAGTTATGATTTATATGGACAATACGTTTACGTTGATAAATCATTGTACCTGGAGGTGCGCTGGCTCCTCTCTCTCCTTTGGGTCCTGGCAGACCTGATGCTCCTCTGGCTCCCGGTGGTCCAGCAATGCCGGGGGGTCCAGATGGTCCTAAATCATCATGATACAGATACAATATAGCAATTTTTTTGAATTGTGTTCATGTAGTTTGTTGCTGTAACATTATTTCACATAGTCCTAGTAGCTGGAATGCTTCCAAAAATGTTGTTAGAGTGTTACACTAGAGCAGGGGTCCCCGACCCTAGATATCAGAGGTCCCCCAACCCATAGCTTGGAAGCCACATGTGCCTCGCAGACCTCTACTGTGTGGCTCACCAGTGGCCTGCTAGACCCGGCACTGCACAGTGCATGACACATGTTGGCACCAAGCATGAAGCTGACGCAAAGCCATGCAGCAAATGGAAAGTGCCGACTTACCGGTTTCAGAAGCTTACAGTGCAGAGCTCGGTTTACCAGCCTCAGAGGTGAGTCTGAGTTTGGATTTTGCCATTCATTGGAGGATCATCTCATGAGAGACATTTTTTTTTCACTGGACAGGGTGAGCAACATACACACTTAGGCCCTTATTTATCAAGGGCTAGCGCCAGGTAGCGACTGGTGAGCGAACGGTAACGCCGGTCACCGCCACGAGAACGCCGGCTCCCCTACGCAATCACACATTTATCATGCAGATCCTGCTTAGCGAACGACAGAGCGCCAGATATGGAATCATTCATCATTATTCCAGCCTCACCCCACAGCGCCAGCGAGCGAACGTGAACAGCGACAGGTATGACCTGTCGCTCCCTGGCGCTCTCCAATGCATTTCAATGGAGCAATCTTTAAATATTCATAATTAATTGATATTAATTTTTTTTTTTTTTTTCGTCAATGGCAAAAATTTTGTGAACACTTCGGCAATGTTAGTTATTTTTTTAAAAGGAAAAAAAAAATATATATATTTTACAGAATTGAAAGTACAGGTCTGATATTAATGTATTCATATTACAAAATGTTTAGAAAAACTTGTTTAATTTTTTAATCAAAAAATATGGTTGTTTGGGGGTTAAAAACTACTTTTAAGCCATCGCCGCCAGCGCTCTGGGGTTTAAACAAGCATTTCACAGCGCGAGAGTTTTTTGAGCGTGATTTGATAATGAATATGCTGGGAGGCGTTCGCTCTGGCCATTCGCTGTCAGGCGCACCCATACAGCGCTGAACCTGTCAAACAGCGACTCCTAACCCCGTATTCAACATTAACGCACACCGACTGAGTCGCTGTCAACAAGCAAACAACGGGCAAGCACAGCGAATACTAGCAGGCGCTGTGAAAATCACGCTACAGTCGCTCATCTGTCGCTACCTGGCGCTATTTCTGAATCGGCCTCTAAATTTTCCAGTTCAATGTTTTTAAATACTTTACCATGGTGCTATTTAAAACTGTTATATGTTATAGGGAGGCTAATTCATTACTAGCGTCAACTATCAGCAGATGAGCGTCTGTATAGCGGTGCTTAGAGCAACTGCTAGTAGACGCTGTGATCAGCTATCAGGCGCTGTAACAGAGCGCCTCAGTCGCTGTAGTAACCTGGCCGGCATTGATGAATGTGATGAATGTTGGGTGCTCTGACACCAGTACAGTGCTGCAAGGAGCGAGAGGTAGCACGCAGCTCAGTGTCTCAGCGATTCTCACACCATATTCAACAAAAAAAACAGACTCACACACGCAGTGTGATTAAAGTCTGTATCCAACAGTAACAAAGCGAAAAAACATGGAATGACATTGTATAACACTTTAGTGTCAGACCTGTAATGATAATTCCGCATAAAAATATAAAAAATCACAAAAGTTTTCAAAAATGACTTTTTCTAGGCCAGGAGAGGTCACACAATTATTTATATATTATTTAATAATTATTTTAATGATTTATTATTTATTATATTATTATTATTATTTATTTTTATATATTTATATTATATATAATGTATATTTTTATTTTTATATTTATTTATATTTATCTTATTTATTTATTATCTTTTCATCATTATTATTTATTTATTATGATTTATTTATGTATTATTATTTTTTTTTTCTTATTCGAGAGAAAAAAAAAATAATAACAATAAACCCTGTTTAAACAAAAAAAAAGGAACACCCACTGAAATGTATGGGAGAGCGAACGATAGCGACAGGTAATACGTGGCGCTCTGGAAGCTAGAGCACCGGTGCTATACGCTGAGCCGCCTGTAATAATACATGTGACGCTACATGGAGCTGTTAGAGGCGCTCAACAGATTCCCTTTCATAAATGTGGTTTCCCGTACAGCGCCCGGCGTTCACCAGATGCTGCCTGCCGCTTCGAGGCGCTACCTGGCGCTATCCCTTCTTACACAACACCCAAAGTCTCATACATGTCTTCCGACCATCTCTCGGTGCTAAATGTGTCTCTTATGCTTTGAGAGGTTGGGGACGTGGCATCACCCGTGCCCGGTGTTACCTGGAGGTCCTCGGTCTCCTCTGTCTCCTTTCAGTCCTTGTGGTCCACGTTTTCCTTCCAGACCAGGAGGGCCAGCAACACCTCGAGGACCTGAGTTGTTAATGTTATCGCGTCGCTCCGCACAGAATAGGTAGGAGATATTGGGTTAATAAGAGACAGATGGTAATAGTGACTATTGTGCCATTGCACACATGGAATTCCTTCTCCGCATTTATACATCCGTTCACATGTAGCCAACACAACTCTGTGTACACACCAATCAATAAACACCATGTGAGTGACTATACACAAGTGAATTACACACTAATATAGGCAGTGTGGCATTCCCCCTCCCATTCCCCATATAGGCAGTGTGACATCCCCCCTCCCATTCCCCTTATAGGCAGTGTGACATTCCCCCCTCCCATTCCCCTTATAGGCAGTGTGGCATTCCCCCCTCCCATTCCCCTTATAGGCAGTGTGACATTCCCCCCTCCCATTCCCCATATAGGCAGTGTGGCATTCCCCCTCCTATTCCCTATATAGGCAGTGTGACATTCCCCCCTCCCATTCCCCATATAGGCAGTGTGACATTCCCCCTCCCATTCCCCATATAGGCAGTGTGGCATTCCCCCTCCCATTCCCCATATAGGCAGTGTGGCATTCCCCCTCCCATTCCCCTTATAGACAGTGGGACATTCCCCCTCCCATTCCCCATATAGGCAGTGTGACATCCCCCCTCCCATTCC
This sequence comes from Gastrophryne carolinensis, assembly GCA_027917425.1. NCBI lineage: Eukaryota > Metazoa > Chordata > Amphibia > Anura > Microhylidae > Gastrophryne > Gastrophryne carolinensis. The sequence continues at coordinate 72,590 of JAQIHN010000233.1, read as the reverse complement.
CCATATAGACAGTGTGACATTCCCCCTCCCATTCCCCATATAGGCAGTGTGACATTCCCCCCTCCCATTCCCCTTATAGGCAGTGTGGCATTCCCCCTCCCATTCCCCATATAGGCAGTGTGACATCCCCCCTCCCATTCCCCTTATAGGCAGTGTGACATTCCCCCCTCCCATTCCCCATATAGGCAGTGTGGCATTCCCCCTCCCATTCCCCATATAGGCAGTGTGTCATTCCCCCTCCCATTCCCCATATAGGCAGTGTGACATTCCCCCCTCCCATTCCCCATATAGGCAGTGTGGCATTCTCCCTCCCATTCCCCATATAGGCAGTGTGACATTCCCCCTCCCATTCCCCATATAGGCAGTGTGTCATTCCCCCTCCCATTCCCCATATAGGCAGTGTGACATTCCCCCCTCCCATTCCCCATATAGGCAGTGTGGCATTCTCCCTCCCATTCCCCATATAGGCAGTGTGGCATCCCTCATCCCATTCCCCATATAGACAGTGTGGCATCCCCCCTCCCATTCCCCATATAGGCAGTGTGGCATCCCCCCTCCCATTCCCCATATAGGCAGTGTGGCATTCCCCCTCCCATTCCCCATATAGACAGTGTGACATTCCCCCTCCCATTCCCCATATAGGCAGTGTGGCATCCCCCCTCCCATTCCCCATATAGACAGTGTGGCATTCCCCCTCCCATTCCCCATATAGGCAGTGTGGCATTCCCTCCTCCCATTCCCCATATAGACAGTGTGGCATTCCCCCTCCCATTCCCCATATAGACAGTGTGGCATCCCCCCTCCCATTCCCCATATAGACAGTGTGGCATTCCCCTCCCATTCCCCATATAGGCAGTGTGACATCCCCCCTCCCATTCCCCATATAGGCAGTGTGACATTCCCCCCTCCCATTCCCCATATAGACAGTGTGACATTCCCCCCTCCCATTCCCCATATAGACAGTGTGGCATTCTCCCTCCCATTCCCCATATAGACAGTGTGGCATCCCCCCTCCCATTCCCCATATAGGCAGTGTGGCATTCCCCTCCCATTCCCCATATAGGCAGTGTGACATCCCCCCTCCCATTCCCCATATAGGCAGTGTGACATTCCCCCCTCCCATTCCCCATATAGACAGTGTGGCATTCTCCCTCCCATTCCCCATATAGGCAGTGTGGCATTCCCCCTCCCATTCCCCATATAGACAGTGTGGCATCCCCCCTCCCATTCCCCATATAGGCAGTGTGGCATTCCCCTCCCATTCCCCATATAGGCAGTGTGACATTCCCCCCTCCCATTCCCCATATAGACAGTGTGGCATTCTCCCTCCCATTCCCCATATAGACAGTGTGGCATTCTCCCTCCCATTCCCCATATAGGCAGTGTGGCATTCCCTCCTCCCATTCCCCATATAGACAGTGTGGCATCCCCCCTCCCATTCCCCATATAGACAGTGTGGCATTCCCCCTCCCATTCCCCATATAGGCAGTGTGGCATTCCCTCCTCCCATTCCCCATATAGGCAGTGTGGCATTCCCTCCTCCCATTCCCCATATAGGCAGTGTGACATTCCCCCTCCCATTCCCCATATAGACAGTGTGGCATTCCCCCTCCCATTCCCCATATAGGCAGTGTGGCATTCCCCCCTCCCATTCCCCATATAGACAGTGTGACATTCCCCCCTCCCATTCCCCATATAGGCAGTGTGGCATTCCCCCCTCCCATTCCCCATATAGGCAGTGTGACATTCCCCCCTCCCATTCCCCATATAGGCAGTGTGATATCCCCCCTCCCATTCCCCATATAGGCAGTGTGGTATTCCCCCTCCCATTCCCCATATAGGCAGTGTGATATCCCCCCTCCCATTCCCCATATAGGCAGTGTGATATCCCCCCTCCCATTCCCCATATAGGCAGTGTGCCATCCCCCTCCCATTCCCCATATAGGCAGTGTGACATTCCCCCCTCCCATTCCCCATATAGGCAGTGTGGTATTCCCCCTCCCATTCCCCATATAGGCAGTGTGACATTCCCCCTCCCATTCCCCATATAGGCAGTGTGGCATCCCCCCCTCCCATTCCCCATATAGGCAGTGTGACATTCCCCCTCCCATACCCCATATAGGCAGTGTGACATTCCCCCTCCCATTCCCCATATAGGCAGTGTGGCATTCCCCCTCCCATTCCCCATATAGGCAGTGTGACATTCCCCCTCCCATTCCCCATATAGGCAGTGTGACATTCCCCCTCCCATTCCCCATATAGGCAGTGTGACATTCCCCCTCCCATTCCCCATATAGGCAGTGTGACATTCTCCCTCCCATTCCCCATATAGGCAGTGTGGCATCCCCCTCCCATTCCCCATATAGGCAGTGTGACATTCCCCCCTCCCATTCCCCATATAGGCAGTGTGACATTCCCCCCTCCCATTCCCCATATAGACAGTGTGACATTCCCCCCTCCCATTCCCCATATAGGCAGTGTGGCATTCTCCCTCCCATTCCCCATATAGGCAGTGTGGCATTCCCCCTCCCATTCCCCATATAGGCAGTGTGGCATTCCCTCCTCCCATTCCCCATATAGACAGTGTGGCATTCCCCCTCCCATTCCCCATATAGGCAGTGTGGCATTCCCCCCTCCCATTCCCCATATAGGCAGTGTGACATTCCCCCCTCCCATTCCCCATATAGGCAGTGTGACATTCCCCCCTCCCATTCCCCATATAGGCAGTGTGACATTCCCCCCTCCCATTCCCCATATAGGCAGTGTGGTATTCCCCCTCCCATTCCCCATATAGGCAGTGTGACATTCCCCCTCCCATTCCCCATATAGGCAGTGTGGCATCCCCCCCTCCCATTCCCCATATAGGCAGTGTGGCATTCTCCCTCCCATTCCCCATATAGGCAGTGTGGCATTCCCCCCTCCCATTCCCCATATAGGCAGTGTGACATTCCCCCTCCCATTCCCCATATAGGCAGTGTGGCATTCCCCCTCCCATTCCCCATATAGGCAGTGTGACATTCCCCCTCCCATTCCCCATATAGGCAGTGTGACATTCCCCCTCCCATTCCCCATATAGGCAGTGTGGCATTCCCCCTCCCATTCCCCATATAGGCAATGTGACATTCCCCCTCCCATTCCCCATATAGGCAGTGTGACATCCCCCCTCCCATTCCCCATATAGGCAGTGTGACATTCCCCCTCCCATTCCCCATATAGGCAGTGTGGCATCCCCCCTCCCATTCCCCATATAGGCAGTGTGATATTCCCCCTTCCATTCCCCATATAGGCAGTGTGACATTCCCCCTCCCATTCCCCATATAGGCAGTGTGACATTCCCCCTCCCATTCCCCATATAGGCAGTGTGAAATTCCCCCTCCCATTCCCCATATAGGCAGTGTGAAATTCCCCCTCCCATTCCCCATATAGGCAGTGTGACATTCCCCCTCCCATTCCCCATATAGGCAGTGTGGCATTCTCCCTCCCATTCCCCATATAGGCAGTGTGGCATTCCCCCCTCCCATTCCCCATATAGGCAGTGTGACATTCCCCCTCCCATTCCCCATATAGGCAGTGTGACATTCCCCCCCATTCCCCATATAGGCAGTGTGGCATTCCCCCTCCCATTCCCCATATAGGCAGTGTGGCATTCTCCCTCCCATTCCCCATATAGGCAGTGTGACATTCCCCCTCCCATTCCCCATATAGGCAGTGTGACATTCCCCCTCCCATTCCCCATATAGGCAGTGTGGCATTCTCCCTCCCATTCCCCATATAGGCAGTGTGGCATTCCCCCCTCCCATTCCCCATATAGGCAGTGTGACATTCCCCCTCCCATTCCCCATATAGGCAGTGTGGCATCCCCCCTCCCATTCCCCATATAGGCAGTGTGACATTCCCCCTCCCATTCCCCATATAGGCAGTGTGGCATTCCCCCTCCCATTCCCCATATAGGCAATGTGACATTCCCCCTCCCATTCCCCATATAGGCAGTGTGACATCCCCCCTCCCATTCCCCATATAGGCAGTGTGACATTCCCCCTCCCATTCCCCATATAGGCAGTGTGGCATCCCCCCTCCCATTCCCCATATAGGCAGTGTGATATTCCCCCTTCCATTCCCCATATAGGCAGTGTGACATTCCCCCTCCCATTCCCCATATAGGCAGTGTGACATCCCCCCCCATTCCCCATATAGGCAGTGTGGCATTCCCCCTCCCATTCCCCATATAGGCAGTGTGACATTCCCCCTCCCATTCCCCATATAGGCAGTGTGGCATTCCCCCTCCCATTCCCCATATAGGCAGTGTGACATCCCCCCCCATTCCCCATATAGGCAGTGTGGCATTCCCCCTTCCATTCCCCATATAGGCAGTGTGACATTCCCCCTCCCATTCCCCATATAGGCAGTGTGACATCCCCCCCCATTCCCCATATAGGCAGTGTGACATTCCCCCTCCCATTCCCCATATAGGCAGTGTGACATTCCCCCTCCCATTCCCCATATAGGCAGTGTGACATTCCCCCTCCCATTCCCCATATAGGCAGTGTGATATTCCCCCTTCCATTCCCCATATAGGCAGTGTGACATTCCCCCTCCCATTCCCCATATAGGCAGTGTGAAATTCCCCCTCCCATTCCCCATATAGGCAGTGTGAAATTCCCCCTCCCATTCCCCATATAGGCAGTGTGACATTCCCCCTCCCATTCCCCATATAGGCAGTGTGGCATTCCCCCTCCCATTCCCCATATAGGCAGTGTGACATCCCCCCTCCCATTCCCCATATAGGCAGTGTGACATTCCCCCTCCCATTCCCCATATAGGCAGTGTGACATCCCCCCTCCCATTCCCCATATAGGCAGTGTGACATTCCCCCTCCCATTCCCCATATAGGCAGTGTGACATCCCCCCTCCCATTCCCCATATAGGCAGTGTGGCATTCCCCCTCCCGTTCCCCATATAGGCAGTGTGACATTTCCCCTCCCATTCCCATAGGCAGTGTGACATTCCCCTCCCATTCCCCATATAGGCAGTGTGACATCCCCCCTCCCATTCTCCATATAGGCAGTGTGACATTCCCCCTCCCATTCCCCATATAGGCAGTGTGACATTCCCCCCTCCCATTCCCCATATAGGCAATGTGACATTCCCCCCTCCCATTCCCCATATAGGCAGTGTGACATTCCCCCTTCCATTCCCCGTAGGCACAACCATAGGCACATGCAGCTCCATATATCAAAGCTTAAGCATCGCCCACCCGGCCGAATGTTCGCTCTGTGTGTGCAAGTGTGGCAGAGAAAAAGAGGATGATAGGGACATCGCGAATGATGGAGGCAGTGAGCAGGGATCTGTTGCCCTGCAGCTCTTCTATCTTGTGGCCTCCCGTGGTTGTGGTGGCCTGGCCAACAGTGCAGGAACGATGGAAAGGTGAGTTTCCAATTTCCTTTTTTTCCCACATTTTCCTGATAAGACGCACTTACACCCCTCCACACACACACTTTTGGGAGAAAATGAATGAGTCTTGAACACTTAACCCCCCCCCCAAAAATAAAAGATTTAAAAACACAAATATATATATATATATATATATATATATATATATATATATATATATGACAGGACAATTAAAAACAAAACAAGACCTCAGATGGAAAAAAAATATATACCACTAATAACGAATTGTAATAAATAAATAAATCTTAAACCATTTTATTTAAATAAATAAATAGTGCCACTACAAAGAAATTTAAAAAATCAATAAATGATCATTAAATAATTAAATCAATATCAATGTGACGCTCCAAAAATATTATAATATACTTTGAGGGAACCCCTCAAAGTTTGGCAAGGTCGGGTGAACTTTGAAAAATCATTTGAGTTTGGGGACCCAAACTCAAACCCGGCCCCCTTTGAAATCAATGGAGATCAGAACTTTTTGGGCCATTCTGCCACTGTGGGCTTTTCCCTCCCACTCCTCACCTATCTGGGTAGAGGTGGGGCACCTATCAAGGGAAACCGATGGATATAAAATATGTAATGGCAGGATAATTGTGATTTTATTGAGGATGAAAAAAAAATGTGATGGCAGGTGTGGGCGCATATTGTGCAGCAGGAGGCAATGTAATCAGCGTTCTTTTCAAATGGGCAACAGCCAGGGCCACAAAAAGATGTCCGTCGCTCACATGAATTTAGGACACTTCTAGTGCCAGCTGGCAGTGCAGGCCATCTTTCTGTGGCCCTGGCCAGAGCCCAGTTGAAATGAACAGGGACCGCTGACAGTAACGGTTCTTGGGGCTCAGGTAAGTTGTTCACACTTTAGGTAAAACTGGTTGATGGGCTGCTAAGATTTTCTGCATTCGGGATAAATGCTGAACTCAAAAATGGACTTCTCAGCTTTGGGAGCCCAACTCGAAAAGTTCAGTACAAACCCAGACTTTGCGTTCGCTCAACACTAGTCAACTTAAAGTGCTACAGTGTTTGAACTATAAATTTAGATCTAACAGTGAAAAGCAAGTAAAAGGATACAAATAGTCCTAACAGTTATAAGAGCATGCATGTAAACTAACATCATATCCTATTAAGTAAACAGGGAGAGCGCTTCCAGAAGAGAAAGGAAAAGAATGACATGACCTTAACATGTGGAGTGATCGGAGGGAAAGAGATGCCCATATGGTTACCACTCATTACGTGACCATAGGGCCACTTCCTCATGGTGCTGAGTAAACTGTAGAGTCAGCAGTACCGAGAATAATTCAATTTGGGTTGGGAGTATTGAAACTTGTGCTGCTGCCACGATATACAGTGTAACATACAGGTCAGGAGTAAAAATCCAGTGAATTCCCTGCTGTAATGCAGAGGCGACAGATCTCACAGTGCTTTTTATTGGGATGGGAGTTTAAAACATTGACGTTCATTATATCTGACTCCTGCTGTGACTGTAACAAGATGAGTCATTCTGAAAAGCCTGCCTGCTCCCTGTGAGAGTTACATCGTCATAGTCAAGCAAAGGTTGATGTATTATAATTGTTTCTATTGTAATCAGCTGTGATACATTGTAAAGCAGTCATGAGCCTGCTACTGAAATGTAACAGCTGACCCACTGCTTTCTGTGATGTGTGCATCATGCTGCCATGATGGGGAGAACACTGTAAATATGGTCTCCTCTGTACATTGTAAACAGCCAGATGCCCTGCTGTTACAATGTAAACAGCTCACAGCTGACTCACAGATGATTGTGATGTTTGAGACGTTCTCTTAGAAATGCTGTATGTTTATAAATGGCTTTTTCACACCCAGGTCTTTCCACTACTTACCTCCAGTCAGTGATAGTTAGTCCCAACAACTTGAGCTTCCAGTTTCAAGAAGAAGCATGCCCTTGTCTGAACCCGTCTGAACTGCACCTTTAAGATCTGTTGTGACCTCGGATACTGATTGATGCTGATTCTGTATTACCACCGTGCCCTCCTATGTATAATCCTTGGCTTGACCTTTGACCCTGTGACCTCCTTGTCCTTGTGTCTTGACGCTCTGTTGGACTGATCTTCATGTCTATGACTCCTGGCTATGTTTGGACTTCCTGTACCACCCGTTGGATCTCACCCACATGCAGTCCTAGCTCTCAGACAGTGTTGTTTGCCCTAATAAGTCCTGGGGGCACCTGTGTCCGTTAAGGCATTACATGCGTCCCAGTACATAGGGGCTATAGGTGAAGCAGTGGTGGAGATATCCTCTGATCTGGGTTCTGGGTTCCGGTGAGTCTGATGCAACCAATGTGAGCCACCTCTGCCTCACTGTTTGGAAATATGATGTGTATGTTCCTAGTGGGTGGATCTCCCATCATACAATGTGCAGGCATTTGTCTGCTTTACTTATCACAAGTTCCCTGGGGAGCCATTACTATGTCACAGCACCATAGACATGTATACTCACCTGTTTCTCCCTTCAGTCCATCTTTGCCCGGTGGCCCGCTCCCCAAAGTTCCGCAATTAATAATAGAGCAACCGGTGTTCACCAGATCCTGGCACAGCTGTTTGCTGGGTGACACCAGGGTCACGAGGAGCAGAAGGGCCCCAACGATCTGCAAAATGTGCATCTTCCAACTATGGTCACCCTGTGAAAATACAAATAAAAAAGACACATCTCACAGTGCTATAATTCACCTTGGGATTTGGTTTGCTGCTATAACAAACAAGATGAGTCATTTTAAAAAGCCTGCCAGCTCCCTGATGAGCGTTATATTGTAACAGCCAGGCTGCAGCTGATGCATCGTAATTGCTGCTATAACAAACAAGATGAGTCATTCTAAAAAGCCTGACAGCTCGCTGCTGAGAATTACATTGTAACAGCCAGGCTGCAGCTGATGTGTCGCAATTGCTGCTATAACAAACAAGATGAATCATTCTAAAAAGCCGGCCAGCTCCCTGCTGAGAACTACATTGTAACAGCCAGGCTGCAGCTGATGCGTCGTTAATGCTGCTATAACTAACAAGATGGGTCATTATAAAAAGCCTGCCAGCTCCCTGATGAGCGTTATATTGTAACAGCCAGGCAGCAGCTGATGCGTCATAATTGTTTGAGATGTAATCAGCGGTTATACATTGTAAAGCAGCCACGATCCTGCTATCGGAATTGAAATAGCTCCCAGCTGACTCACAGCTTTCTGTGATGTGTGTATCACACTGGTGTGATTGAGAGGACACTGTGAAGACTGCAAACTTCTGAGCCAAGAACTTTGGAGAGTAGAACTTTACCACTTTTAATAAATCTGCCCATAGAAACCCATAACCCATAAACTCACTCACTGCCCCAGGCATGAGTGCACTGCACGGTAGATATCATGTTAAAGCAATCATAAAAACTAAACCTGCTTTTTTCAAAATTGTAGACTAATTGGCAACATAACAATTACCACACATTTGAAGATATAATTTTACCTAGTGTGTATATGAACCTTTCAAACTGATAACCTATGCTTGGGAGCAACCACATCTCATATAAGGTATTCACATATCAAATTATTTTATTCACATCATGTAATCGCAATACAATATACTGTAGATGGGTTAATCTGTTCTAACTTAGGTGTGGACCTAGGTGGAGCAGAGATTAGTTTAGGTGCGCTGTGGATAAAAGGCAGGTTAAGAGGGAGAGTAAATGAAGGGTTAATGTTCTCCGCGATCCTGTTAGGAAAAATAGGTCAGTATATATACATAAAAGTCTGAATAAACAAATGCAATAGTATTACCAAAGTGAAGTTTTGTTTGAGGGGATGTTTCCACCTTTTAATTAAATCAGAAACAACTAGGTATCATTGCCTCTGACTAATTAGGCCTCAAAAATTGTTGGAATTTTTAATCTTGCTGTGTGAGGGATTTCTCCTCTCAGGTAGCGTTATACAGATTGGTCAGTGTTCATTACGTTATTGGCCCTGTATTCTGAGTTCTTTGAGCTGGTTTGTGGTGGATGATTCCTTGTTCAGGATGAGGTGAGTTTCTAGCGGGTTGGAGCAATGTGGTTGGTGGATCCTAGATGGTTTAGAGGTCGTAGGTCGGCGTTGAAATGAAATAATCGGTGTTCCTGAGGTCCAGGTGGGCGGTGTGAGTTGGATTGTTTTGGATGGATGGAGATGATTATGTCATCAGAAAAGGTTCTAGTGGTTAGTGCAGATTAATTAGTTGAGGTCTGCTTTAATTTTCTGACTTTAGATGTTTTGTGAGGCTTGTAACTAGAGATGAGCGAACTTCTTGAAAGTTCGATTCGGGCGATTCGCCGAATTTCCCCAAGAAATTCGGGTTCGCCCGAATCGAACTTTCAGGAATCGCTCATCTGAAAAAAAAAAATGCTGGCATGGTGGCAGCGGGCAGGCCGGCTACACTGTCAGCAGGCTGCCGCCGGCCCGCTGACAGCGGTGCCGGCCTGCCCGCTCCCACGCTCCCACTATGCCGGCATTTTTTTTTTTATTTCAGGGAAAATTCGATCGGCACGAACCAAAAAAAATTCGGGTTCGTGCCGAAACGAATTTTCCCTGAAATTCGGAGCGAATTCCGGTTCGTCTGAACCGGTTCGCTCATCCCTACTTAACCGTAACCATTGTGGGGGAAATGTGAAAAACTTGTAATTAAACGTAAAGCGCATATATATAGATTGTATGACTCACAGTTTCGGTAAGTTGATTAAAATTGATGAAACAATTATTGCAGTATATGCTCGGTGCTTTTTATTCCCCAACACAGCCTGGATTGGCTGTGAGTTTACTTATATCCTTTTAATTAATGGTAAACGAATTCAAGGAAATTGTATGAATTACAGTTTCAGTAAGTTGATCAAAATTGCTAGGAAAATTAGTACAGTTGATGCTCAATGCTAGTTACTCACCACCACAGCCTGGATGGGCTGTGGTATTAGTTGTAGTGCAGAGGGTGCAGGTGAAAAAGCGGAAAATCCAGTTATTGCAGAGGGCGCAGGCAGGAGCAGCGCTGAAGATTCCTCTGGCCTGGAGAAGTGTAGGATATGTTGGTCTGGCTGCCTTGGGTAGTCAGATCTGAGCTGGCGACCGTAGGCGGGCAGGCAGGCGGAGAGGAGAGCCGGTTCGCGGCTGGGTTTAAAATTGAAGCCGCGGCTGAAAAGTAGCAAAGTTTTTGCCTGATTTAAGTCTTTGAAAAGCTTTTGTAAAATCAATAGAAAATCGGTTCACTGATGGCCGTTTCGTCTATGACGTTGTCAAGGTGATTGGGGGCGGGTTAGGCGCCCAGCATTTTTATTGGTTGTTTGTTGCTGAAAGGGTTGCTGGGAGTAGTAGTTTCAGTCAGTAGTTTTTTCAGAGCGCGTGTTTGCTGGATACATTGTAATTGGTTGGATACTTTGTGTTAACTAGGCGTGCTGCCAAGGTTGTGAAAAGTTACAAAAGTAACATTTGGGCTAGATGATTGACATTTTGGGGTTTTTTTCCCCTGAGCTGTGGAGGCTTTAGTATAATACTTTGTAATACATTGGCGTCCTGCCAAGGTTTGTTCAAGATACAAATGTAACACTTGGGCTGGGTGATTGACATATTGCGGTTTTCTCTCACTCTGGGCTCTGGAGGCTCCAGGCTTATACTTTGTAATGCGTTGGCGTGCTGCCCAGATTTGTGTTTGTTACAGTTGTAACAAGTTGGCTGGGTGAGTGGCATTTGAGAGGTTTTTGTTTGAGCTGTGGAAGCTTTGAAAGCTATGAAAAAGATTGGCTTGCTGGCAAGGTTAAAATATATAAATAATTAAATAAATAAATGTAGTAGATAAGCTGGGTGGGTGAAATTTTCAAGTTCACCAAAAAGCTCAACATCAAGAAATTCCTAACAGATAAATCTATAGAGGTATCCCAGAACCCTACAGATACTACACTACCAAGCAACCAAACAAGTTTGCCGGTCCAACACAGCAGCCTCAAGTACAACTCCAAGACCAAACAGGTGCAATCAAAGTTTTCAAATAATTGATAACCAGAGACCTGAGAGAATTGATGATCAAAAAGAACCAGAAATCATCTAACACAAAGAAAAACGAACTCAGAACCATCAAAGAACTCAAACAAAACCCCAACATCATCATCAAACCAGCTGACAAGGGAGGGGGGCCTTGTGATACTGGATAAAACCAAATACATACAAGAAACCCACAGACTACTTGCAGATACCGACACATATGAGAAATTGAAACAAAATCCCACTAGCACCTATTAACTTAAACTAAAGGACCTCATCAACAAATACAAATAGTCACGGGTTTTGAACAAACAAGAATTCAACTATCTCAACCTGAGCACCACAAGGATCCCTACCCTCTACCAAAGATACACAAGAACAAGGAAACACCACCAGGAAGATATCTATCGTGAGCAGGATTGAATCACTAACCAGCAGATTGGGCTAATACATCGACCACTTCCTGCAACCAGCAGTACAAAAAACAAAATCATATCTAAAGGACTCAGACATGTTCCTACAGGACTTAAAGCAATACGAAAACACCCCCACTATGTATTAGCGACCGCAGATGTAAGCTCTCTATACACCATCATCCCCCACCAGAAGGGCCTAGAAGCAGTCAATTTTTTCCTCGAAAGAGAAAGAACCCTTCCAACGGAACAAATCCAGTTCATTCTAGAGTGCCTAGAATTTTCCCTCCACCACAACTATTTCTGGTTTGAGGGGGACTACTACCTACAAAAAATAGGAGTAGCCATGGGAGGCAAATTTGCTCCAAGTGTGGCCAACCTCTTCATGGCACTCGCGGAAACCCAAATAATGGAGACGTTCAAACCAAAAGAACTGATATATTACAAACGCTACATAGATGACTGCATAGATGGGATGGGACAGAAGAGTCTCTCACCACCTTCCTGAACCAACTCAACGATAATGACTGAATTAAGCACTAGTGAAATCTACTTCCTTGACATCTGGATTTATAAAGAGGACAACAAGATCAAAACCCGCACCTTCTTCAAAGAAATCAACAGAAATAGCTACATCCCAATAAGAAGCTGCCACCACCCGACCTGCATGAAGAACATCCCAAAAAGACAGTTCCAAAGGATAAAAATAAACTGCTCAGACGAAGATACCTTTTTGCAGCAAGCCACGGCCATTAAAAAATGATTTATAGAAAAAGGAAACAACGAAAACTACTTGGATAAAATCATAGAAGATAATAGCACACAGCCCAGCATCACCGACCTGAATGAAACCACAGCCCAGCGAGAACAAGTCACATTCATCACCAAGTTCAACAAAGACAACAAAAAAACAGAAGCCATTATCAGAAAACATTGTGGAATCCTGAAAACAGATCCCACCCTACGGAACATCATTGGAGAAAAATCAAGATTCATCTACAGGAAGCCCAAAACCCTGTCACAATACATTGCCTCCAGCGTAATAAACCCACCAGAAACTGCAACACCAGCACACAACAATTCACAAAATGCAGAGACTGCCATGGCTGCAAACTGACTATGCGAAATAATCCTCCGACACACACAAAGAACCACTTTACCAATCCAATCTCAGGCAAAGAGTACAGAATAAAAGGAGACCTTTCCTGCAACACCGCTGGGGTCATCTACTGCCTCCAGTGCCCCTGCAACCTCCTATACATAGGACGAACCAAAAGACAATTCAAGGTCCGCCTAATTGAACACATAAAGAACATCAAAAAGGGCTCCCTACCCACAGTGTATCCGCACACTTCCGAGACAAACACAACCAAGATCCCAAGGAACTAGAATTCTGGCTCATTGAGAGAATCACCCCCAACTGGAGGGGCTCGGACCTACTAAGAGAACTATCAAAGAGAGAAACCTATTGGATTTTTGAGCTCAACACCATGACCCCACAAGGAACATTGAACTAGACCTAAACTGCTTTCTAGAAAATAAATAACCCCACGGGTTATCTAACACTAATCACAATTACATTCTTCCCTCTTATATGTCTCTACCCTAGTGATGAGCGAGTAGTATTCGACCGAGCCGGTATTCGATCGAATACTACGCTGTTCGTCATACTCGATTTCGATCGAGTACAGCGGCGATGGCGCACTCACAATTCGTTTCCCCTCCCACCTTCCCTGGCGCGTTTTTTACACCAATCACCATGCAGGGGGGGTGGGACAGGTCCTGGGAGGACGCTGGCATCGCGAAAACGGCGTCTACACGCATTGGCTGGAAAAACCATGTGACCTCGAATATACAAAACTCAGCACTTCCTCTTCGTCAGCATTAGCAGCTTGAACTTAGTGAGGGACAGACGCTCACAGCAGGGAAAGACAGGCTGTCGCTGGCAGGGCCCCAGAAGCTCGGAATATCGCTTTTACCACCATCTATACCAGCTACCAGAAGACAAGAGAGTCATTAAGAGCCCTTATTAGGGCTACTACGCTGAACGGTATATGGCTCATATGTAGGCAGGCAGGGCCCCAGAAGCTCAGAATATACCTTTTACCACCATATATACCAGCTACCAGAAGACAAGACAGTCCTTAAGAGCCCTTATTAGGGCTACTACGCTGAACAGTATATAGCTCATTTTCTATGTAGTCAGGCAGGGCCCCAGAAGCTCAGAATATACCTTTTACCACCATATATACCAGCTACCAGAAGACAAGAGAGTCCTTAAGAGCCCTTATTAGTGCTGCTACGTTGAACAGTATATAGCTCATATTCTATGTAGTCAGGCAGGGCCCCAGAAGCTCAGAATATAGCTTTTACCACCATATATACCAGCTTCCAGAAGACAAGAGAGTCCTTAAGAGCCCTTATTAGTGCTGCTACGTTGAACAGTATATAGCTCATATCCTATGTAGTCAGGCAGGGCCCCAGAAGCTCAGAATATAGCTTTTACCACCATATATACCAGCTACCAGAAGACAAGACAGTCCTTAAGAGCCCTTATTAGGGCTGCTACGTTGAACAGTATATAGCTCATATCCTATGTAGTCAGGCAGGGCCCCAGAAGCTCAGAATATAGCTTTTACCACCATATATACCAGCTACCAGAAGACAAGACAGTCCTTAAGAGCCCTTATTAGTGCTGCTACGTTGAACAGTATATAGCTCATATTCTATGTAGTCAGGCAGGGCCCCAGAAGCTCAGAATATAGCTTTTACCACCATATATACCAGCTACCAGAAGACAAGAGAGTCCTTAAGAGCCCTTATTAGGGCTGCTACGTTGAACAGTATATAGCTCATATCCTATGTAGTCAGGCAGGGCCCCAGATGCTCAGAATATAGCTTTTACCACCATATATACCAGCTACCAGAAGACAAGAGAGTCCTTAAGAGCCCTTATTAGGGCTGCTACGTTGAACAGTATATAGCTCATATTCTATGTAGTCAGGCAGGGCCCCAGAAGCTCAGAATATAGCTTTTACCACCATATATACCAGCTACCAGAAGACAAGAGAGTCCTTAAGAGCCCTTATTAGTGCTGCTACGTTGAACAGTATATAGCTCATATTCTATGTAGTCAGGCAGGGCCCCAGAAGCTCAGAATATAGCTTTTACCACCATATATACCAGTTACCAGAAGACAAGACAGTCCTTAAGAGCCCTCATTAGTGCTGCTACGTTGAACAGTATATAGCTCATATTCTATGTAGTCAGGCAGGGCCCCAGAAGCTCAGAATATAGCTTTTACCACCATATATACCAGCTACCAGAAGACAAGAGAGTCCTTAAGAGCCCTTATTAGGGCTGCTACGCTGAACAGTATATAGCTCATATTCTATGTAGGCAGGCAGGGCCCCAGAAGCTCAGAATATCGCTTTTACCACCATATATACCAGCTACCAGAAGACAAGAGAGTCATTAAGAGCCCTTATTAGGGCTACTATGCTGAACAGTATATAGCTCATTCTAGCTATATACACACTGCACACAACGGCTGCTTTAGTGAGGGGTAGCTGCTGCTGCTGGAATAGGGACAGAAAGACTTCAGTGGTGTATTAGCACCTATATACAAAACTATATACACTCTGCTCAAAACGGCTGCTTTAGTGAGGGGTAGCTGCTGATGCTGGAATAGGGACAGAAAGACTTCAGTGGTGTAATAGCACCTATATACAAAACTATATTTTGCACTACTGTTTTGTGTCCTCTGTGCCAACAAAACCTTGTTATATACCCGGTGCGTATAGGCACCATTTCACCTTCTGGCAGTATACGGCTGTATAGCCAGGTGTTTTTCTTAAAAATATATTTATATTTGGCACTACTGTTTTGTGTCCTCTTTACCAACAAAACCTTGTTATATACCCGGTGCGTATATAGGCACCATTTCACCTTCTGGCAGTATACGGCTGTATAGCCAGGTGTTTTTCTTAAAAATATTTTTATATTTGGCACTACTGTTTTGTGTCCTCTTTACCAACAAAACCTTGTTATATACCCGGTGCGTATATAGGCACCATTTCACCTTCTGGCAGTATACGGCTGTATAGCCATTTGTTTTTCTTAAAAATATTTTTATATTTGGCACTACTGTTTTGTGTCCTCTTTACCAACAAAACCTTGTTATATACCCGGTGCGTATATAGGCACCATTTCATCTTCTGGCAGTATACGGCTGTATAGCCAGGTGTTTTTCTTAAAAATATTTTTATATTTGGCACTACTGTTTTGTGTCCTCTTTACCAACAAAACCTTGTTATATACCCGGTGCGTATATAGGCACCATTTCACCTTCTGGCAGTATACGGCTGTATAGCCAGGTGTTCTTAAAAATATATTTATATTTGGCACTACTGTTTTGTGTCCTCTGTGCCAACAAAACACTGTTTTATACACGGTGCGTATAGGCACCATTTCACCTTCTGGCAGTATACGGCTGTATAGCCAGGTGTTCTTAAAAATATATTTATATTTGGCACTACTTTTTTGTGTCCTCTGTGCCAACAAAACACTGTTTTATACACGGTGCGTATAGGCACCATTTCACCTTCTGGCAGTATACGGCTGTATAGCCAGGTGTTCTTCTTAAAAATATTTTTATATTTGGCATAACGCGTGGCCAAAAAAGTAAAACGTCTGAAATGCGGAGGGCTAGCGCAAAGGGACGTGGACGAGGACGGGGGCGCGGAAATGCTGGTGGGGGCACAAACCGCGTTGAAGCCAGTGGGGATACAATGCGTGCTGGTGAGGGGCAGCCAGCATTACGCTCATCCAGCTTCCCTGCCTTTATGGGACAGTTATGCGGGGGGCGGGGTACACCTCTGTTAAGGCCTGAGCAGCGTGAACAGGTGGTGCAATGGATGGCCGATAACGCTTCCAGTCACTTGTCCACCACCCAGTCATCCACACAGTCTCACTCTGACCCTCCTTCCTCCCAACCTGGCCAACAGAGTCAGCCCAACCTTGACCCCTCCCAGGACCTCTTTTCGGGTCCTTTTCCAGATGTGCTGCAAGAATCCCAGGAGCTAGCAGAGGAATTTGTTTGTAGTGATGCCCAAACACTTGAGTATCCGCCATCTGCTAGTGATGTGGACCCGGAACCAGCATCTGCTATCATGAGCGATGATGATGAGACGCAGTTGCCATCAAGGGAGGCTGTTGGAATGTCCAGTGGGCAGGAGGAGGAGCAGAGAGAGGAAGTGGAAGAGGAGGTGGTGGACGACGAAATGACCGACCCCACTTGGACAGGGGTGATGTCCAGCGGGGAAAGCAGTGGAGATGCGGTCTGCGCATCACCGAATAAGGCAGCAAGAGGCAGAGGACAGTCCAGAGGCAGAGGACAGTCCAGACAGAGAAGGCAGGCCACAGCCAGCAGGGCCGAAGCTCTTCCCGGCAGCAGGCAGTCGCGCGAAGCTCCCCCATCGAGGCCTCGTACTTCTGTGGTGTGGAGATTTTTTAACGTTTGCGCGGATGACAAACTGAGCGCGGTTTGCGCAATCTGCCACTCAAAACTGAGTAGGGGCTCTGAGAAGAGCAATCTGACCACCTCAGGCATGCGCCGTCACTTGGAATTCAAGCACTGGGCTGAGTGGGAGAGAGCAAACGCAATACAACCTGCGCCCCGTCTTGCTGCCACTGCCTCTTCCCCTTTGTTGTGTGCTGCCACTGCGGTCCAGACCTCCAGCCAGGACACCTCCACATCTGCCTCTGCCTCGGCTACTTTGGGGCCTTCTCCTTCAGCCCCCCCTTCCCCCGCATCTTCGTCTGCACCTTCCATCTCCTCGTCCCATCAACTGTCCATCTCGCAGGCGTTCAACCGCAGGCGGAAGTACGCCTCCAGTCACCCCCAAGCCCAAGCCTTAACCTGCCTCATCTCCAAACTGCTGGCCCTGGAGATGTTGCCGTTTAGGCTTGTGGAGACGCAGGCCTTCCGCGACCTGATGGCGGCTGCCGCACCTCGCTATTCCGTCCCTAGCCGCCACTATTTTTCCCGGTGTGGCGTCCCCGCCCTGCACCAGCACGTGTCGCTAAACATCAGGCGGGCCCTGAGGTACACAGTCAGCGCAAAGGTCCACTTGACCACCGACTCGTGGACAAGCGCTTGCGGCCAAGGACTCTACATCTCTTTGACGGCACACTGGGTGAATGTTGTGGAAGCGGGGACGGGGTCGCAAACAGGGACGGCCTACATACCACCCCCGCCCAAGATTGCCAGCACGGGTTCTGATAGACCCCCCTCCTCTTCCTCCTCCTCCTCCTCCTCCTCCTCTGCCTTAACATCGCCCTCAGCCCCTAGCTGGAAGCGTTGCAGCACTGGCGCGGGGAGACGTCAGCAGGCGGTGCTTAAGCTCATCAGCTTGGGCGACAGGAAGCACAGCGCCGCAGAGGTGAGGCACGCCATATTGCAGCAGACAGAGATGTGGCTGTCGCCGCTGCAGCTAGGACCAGGCATGGTCGTGTGCGATAACGGCCGTAACCTGGTGGCGGCTCTGGAGCTTGCAGAACTCAATCACGTACCATGCCTGGCCCACGTTTTTAATTTGGTAGTACAAAAGTTTCTAAAGACTTACCCCAACCTGGCAGAGCTACTGGTCAAAGTGCGGCGCTTGTGCGCTCACTTTCGGAAGTCAACTGTAGCTGCTGCTAGCTTAAAAAAAAATCCAGCAACGCCTCCATTTGCCTCAACATCGGCTGTTGTGCGACCTGCCCACTCGCTGGAATTCCACCTATTGCATGTTGGCCAGGGTGTGTGAGCAGCAGAAAGCATTGATGGAGTACCAGATGATGCATCCACGCGTGCCTCCAACTCAGCTCCCTCAGTTTGCCAACCACGAGTGGCCATGGATGGCAGACATATGCGATGTATTGCGTATCTTTGAGGAGTCCACTAAGAAGGTCAGCAGCGAGGACGCTATAGTGAGCGTAACCATCCCGCTCCTAGGCGTCCTTAAAGAATCGCTCATCGCAATAAGGGAGAACGCATTGCACACAGAGGAGACGGGGGTAGGAGGAGACGCAACGCAGGTAGACAGTCAGACCACACTTTTGTCTGCTGCTCGGTGGCAGTTGCAGGAGGAGGAGGATGAGGAGGAGGAGGACAACGTGGAGGTGGCTGTGGAAGAGGATGCTGGCGGCGAGGGTAGCAGTCAGGCTGTGTGCGTCCCATTGGTTCAGCGCGGATGGGGCGGAGAGGAGGAGGAAGAGGAGGAAATGGAAAATGATCCTTCTGGTGGGGGCAGTGAGGTCATGCCTACTCAGAGTCTGGCACACATGGCTGACTTCATGCTGGGCTGCTTTTCCCGGGACATACGTGTTGTCCGGATATTGGAGAACAAACTATACTGGGTCTTCGCACTCCTGGACCCCCGGTATAAAGATAACTTCTCCTCTTTTATTCCGGTAGAGGAGAGGACGAATCGATTACTGGAATACCAGAGGGAACTCTTGCAGAACATGATGCAGATTTTCCCACCCAGCATCGCTGGCGGCAGAGAGGAGAGTGTCTCCCAGAGTCTGACAACATCGATCAGGCCCACAGCCACCAGGGGAACACTCTCCAAGGTGTGGGACACGTTCATGTCACCCCCTCGTGCAACTTCCATCACTGTGGGGCCCGCTATCAGCAGGAGGGACAAGTATCGGCGGATGTTGCGGGACTACCTGGCAGACCACACCCCTGTCCTCCCCGATCCCTCGGCGACCTACACTTACTGGGTCTCCAAGTTGGACACGTGGCTGGAACTGTCCCTGTACGCCTTGGAGGTGCTTGCCTGCCCTGCCGCCAGCGTGCTATCAGAAAGGGTGTTCAGCGCAGCCGGGGGCATTATAACCGATAAGCGCAGCCGCCTGTCAACCGACAGTGCCGACAGGCTGACGCTAATCAAAATGAACAGCAAGTGGATTGACCCGGACTTTGCTTGTACAACAGTGGAAAGCAGCCAAGAGTGAAGTGCCATCTGTATGAAGTGCCATTTCCTCCTCCTCCTCCTCCTCCTCCTTAACCGCCGTAGAATTGCTGTATTAATAAAAAAAAATTATGGCTCACCTCTTGGGCTTAATACAATCAATTTTTAAGAGGTCTCAGCTCTTGGGCCTCCACACAATTTTTAAGAGGTCTCAGCTCGTGGGACTCCACACAATTTTTAAGAGGTCTCAGCTCTTGGGACTCCACACAATGTTTGAGAGGTCTCAGCTCTTGGGCCTCCACACAATTTTTAAAAGGTCTCAGCTCTTGGGCCTCCACACAATTTTTAAAAGGTCTCAGCTCTTGGGCCTCCACACAATTTTTAAAAGGTCTCAGCTCTTGGGCCTCCACACAATTTTTAAAAGGTCTCAGCTCTTGGGCCTCCCCTACTGCTGGGGTGACACACTGTAACAAACCTCCTCCTGTAAGCTTCCCCTACTGCTGGGGTGACACACTGTAACAAACCTCCTCCTGTAAGCTTCCCTGACTGCAGGGGTGCCACACTGTAACAAACCTCCTCCTGTAAGCTTCCCCTACTGCTGGGGTGCCACACTGTAACAAACCTCCTCCTGTAAGCTTCCCTGACTGCTGGGGTGACACACTGTAACAAACCTCCTCCTGTAAGCTTCCCTGACTGCAGGGGTGACACACTGTAACAAACCTCCTCCTGTAAGCTTCCCTGACTGCTGGGGTAACACACTGTAACAAACCTCCTCCTGTAAGCTTCCCTGACTGCTGGGGTGACACACTGTAACAAACCTCCTCCTGTAAGCTTCCCTTACTGCTGGGGTGACACACTGTAACAAACCTCCTCCTGTAAGCTTCCCTGACTGCAGGGGTGCCACACTGTAACAAACCTCCTCCTGTAAGCTTCCCTGACTGCTGGGGTGACACACTGTAACAAACCTCCTCCTGTAAGCTTCCCCTACTGCTGGGGTGACACACTGTAACAAACCTCCTCCTGTAAGCTTCCCTGACTGCAGGGGTGCCACACTGTAACAAACCTCCTCCTGTAAGCTTCCCTGACTGCTGGGGTGCCACACTGTAACAAACCTCCTCCTGTAAGCTTCCCTGACTGCTGGGGTGACACACTGTAACAAACCTCCTCCTGTAAGCTTCCCTGACTGCAGGGGTGCCACACTGTAACAAACCTCCTCCTGTAAGCTTCCCTGACTGCTGGGGTGACACACTGTAACAAACCTCCTCCTGTAAGCTTCCCCTACTGCTGGGGTAACACACTGTAACAAACCTCCTCCTGTAAGCTTCCCTGACTGCTGGGGTGACACACTGTAACAAACCTCCTCCTGTAAGCTTCCCTTACTGCTGGGGTGCCACACTGTAACAAACCTCCTCCTGTAAGCTTCCCTGACTGCTGGGGTGACACACTGTAACAAACCTCCTCCTGTAAGCTTCCCTTACTGCTGGGGTAACACACTGTAACAAACCTCCTCCTGTAAGCTTCCCTGACTGCTGGGGTGACACACTGTAACAAACCTCCTCCTGTAAGCTTCCCCTACTGCTGGGGTAACACACTGTAACAAACCTCCTCCTGTAAGCTTCCCTGACTGCAGGGGTGACACACTGTAACAAACCTCCTCCTGTAAGCTTCCCTTACTGCTGGGGTAACACACTGTAACAAACCTCCTCCTGTAAGCTTCCCTGACTGCTGGGGTGACACACTGTAACAAACCTCCTCCTGTAAGCTTCCCCTACTGCTGGGGTAACACACTGTAACAAACCTCCTCCTGTAAGCTTCCCTGACTGCTGGGGTGACACACTGTAACAAACCTCCTCCTGTAAGCTTCCCCTACTGCTGGGGTAACACACTGTAACAAACCTCCTCCTGTAAGCTTCCCCTACTGCTGGGGTGACACACTGTAACAAACCTCCTCCTGTAAGCTTCCCTGACTGCTGGGGTGACACACTGTAACAAACCTCCTCCTGTAAGCTTCCCTGACTGCAGGGGTGACACACTGTAACAAACCTCCTCCTGTAAGCTTCCCTGACTGCTGGGGTAACACACTGTAACAAACCTCCTCCTGTAAGCTTCCCTGACTGCTGGGGTGACACACTGTAACAAACCTCCTCCTGTAAGCTTCCCTTACTGCTGGGGTGACACACTGTAACAAACCTCCTCCTGTAAGCTTCCCTGACTGCAGGGGTGCCACACTGTAACAAACCTCCTCCTGTAAGCTTCCCTTTCTGCTGGGGTGCCACACTGTAACAAACCTCCTCCTGTAAGCTTCCCTGACTGCTGGGGTGACACACTGTAACAAACCTCCTCCTGTAAGCTTCCCTGACTGCAGGGGTGCCACACTGTAACAAACCTCCTCCTGTAAGCTTCCCTGACTGCTGGGGTGACACACTGTAACAAACCTCCTCCTGTAAGCTTCCCCTACTGCTGGGGTAACACACTGTAACAAACCTCCTCCATGTCTGACCACATCTCACACACACACACACACACACACACACACACACACACACACAATGACAATTAGGGGTGGGGTCTATTTATTTTCCCCCTTGCCTATGCCATCTGTGGTTGTCATTAGGCAACGTGATTTTAAGGGGTGCAGAATTTTGTTCTTCTTTTTTGTACAGTTTGGCTTGGGGTCCATGGCAATGTAGAGGAAAGAAGGTTTCCTTGTCTTGTCTCACTTTACGTAGAAGTAATATTGTGTTTGGAGTGTATTGTTGAGAGGCTGTGATAGTGGCGTAATAGTGCGACTTGGGCGCGTTATATGCACCCAGACATGCTTCCCCTGCTGTCCCAGTTGCATTCCAGCAGTGTTGGCATCATTTTCTGATGTTTCAGGGTGGACTTGGTGACCTCCAAGTGGTCGAATTGAGATTTCCAAGTGTCGAGCATTTTTTTCCCATAGACTATAATGGGATTCGATATTCGGTCGAGTAGTCGAGTAACGCGGTCTATTCGAATCGAAATTCGAAATTTCGAATATTTCACTACTCGCTCATCTCTACTCTACCCGTCTTATATGACTCTACCAGTGTCACAGCTGAACTCTGAAATCAGCCATTCAAACCAACACAAAAGATCTGCTCAGGCAGATAAAAAAAAAATCACCCAGCCAGCTCATCTACTACATTTATTTATTTATTTATTTATTTATATATATTTAACCTTGCCAGCAAGCCAATCTTTTTCATAGCTTTCAAAGCTTCCACAGCTCAAACAAGAGAAAACCTCTCAAATGCCACTCACCCAGCCAACTTGTTACAACAGTAACAAACACAAGTCTGGGCAGCATGCCAACGCATTACAAAGTATCAGTCTGGAGCCTCCAGAGCTCAGACTGAGAGAAAACCGCAGTATGTCAATCACCCAGCCCAAGTGTTACATTTGTAACTTTTCACAACCTTGGCAGCACGCCTAGTTAACACAAAGTAACCAACCAATTGCAATGTATCTAGCGCACGCGCTCTGAAAAAACTACTGACTGAAACTACTTCTCCCAGCAACCCTTTCAGCAACCAACAACCAATAAAAACGCTGGGCGCCTAACCCACCCTCATTCACCTTGACAACGTCATAGACGAAACGGCCGTCAGTGAACCAATTTTCTATTGGTTTTACAAAAGCTTTTCAAAGACTTAAATCAGGCAAAAACTTTGCTACTTTCCAGCCGCCTTTGTGGCTTCAATGTTAAACCCAGCCGCAAACCGGCTCTCCTCTCCACCTGCCTGCCTGCCGCCTTACCTACGGTTGCCAGCTCAGATCTGACTACCCAAGGCAGCCAGACCAACATCTCCTACACTTCTCCAGCCCAGAGGAAACCTCAGCACTGCTCTTGCCTGCGCCCTCTGCAATAACCGGCTTTTCCGCTTTTTCACCTGCACCCTCTGCACTACAACTAATACCACGGCCCATCCAGGCTGTGTTGGTGAGTAACTATCACCGAGCATCAACTGTACTAATTTTCCTAGCAATTTTGATCAACTTACTGAAACTGTAATTCATACAATTTCCTTGAATTAAAAGGATATAAGTAAAACCACAGACAATGGGGAATAAAAAGCACCGAGCATATACTGCAATAATTGTTGCATCAATTTTAATCAACTTACCGAAACTGTGAGTCATACAATCTCTATATATTCGTTTTACGTTTGTTTTTGTTTTTTTATTCACATTTCCCCCACAACGGTTACAAGCCTCACAACACATCTAAAATCAAAACATTAAAGCAGACCTCAACTAATTGATCTGCACTAACCACCAGAACCTTTTCTGATGACATAATAATCTCCATTCATCCGAAACAATCATCTACCTCAACTCACACCGCCTACCTGGACCTCAGGAACACCGCCTACCTGGACCTCAGGAACACCGCTTATTTCATTTCAACGCCGACCCACAACCTCTAAACCATCTAGGATCCACCAACCACATTGCTCCAACCCGCTAGAAACTCACCTCATCCTGAACAAGGAATCATCCACCACAAACCAGATCAAAGAACTCAGAATACAGGGCCAATAGGGTAACTAACACTGACCAATCTGTATAACGCTACCTGAGAGGAGAAATCCCTCACACAGCAAGATTAAAAATTCCAACAATTTTTGAGGCCTAATTAGTCAGAGGCAATGATACCTGGTTGTTTCTGATTTAATTTAAAGGTGGAAACACCCCCTCAAACAAAACTTCACTTTGGTAATACTATTGCATTTGTTTATTCACACTTTTATGTATATATACTAACCTATTTTTCCTAACAGGATCGCGGAGAACATTAACCCTTTATTTACTCTCCCTCTTAACCTGCCTTTTTATCCACAGCGCACCTACACGAATCTCTGCTCCACCTAGGTCCACACCTAAGTTAGAACAGATTAATCCATCTACATTTCTCCCAGGGAATACAGGTTTTTTCCTCAGTAGGAGCTGCTCAAATCCTCAATCCAACTCCTGCAATACAATATACTGATTATATATCTTCTGTATAATACATAGTTGGGGTTCCCAGCCTCAAAAGGCTCACTGAAGAAGCCAGTAAAGGCGAAACTAGTCTGCCGCTATAAGTTATTGGAAGTATCGCTATGGGACCCTTACCATTGCACCTTTGCTATGTAAGTTGCAACCTATGTCCGTGGACATAAATACTTGTTTTTAAAGTTTATAATAAAAATTGTTTTGTACTCAAATGTTAGATATTGGCGAGGTCATTTTGTTCGGAGCTCAAACACACAATAAGTTGGCTAGGGTAATGGTTCAAACCCCTTAGCTTCCCTATCTGAAATCTGCCCATAGAACACAGAGACAGAAAAGCCAGCAGGGCGGCGACATTCTCGGCTATATAACTTGCTCAGAAGCCAGTGTTGCCCAAGCGACGGTGGCAGTATGGGGCTCCGAGTTAAAGTGGATCAAAACCCAGGATTTTGACTAACCTGGGTTTTGGTCCTTTCCATCGGGAGGCCCCGCTGTGTGAAACCCCGCAGATCTCAGAAGGTAACTCACCTCTTTCCGGTCCTACGGCGCATGTGCGTCCGCTTGTCCAATCAGCACCTCCCTTCTAACAGGGCACGCGCTTTGCTAGAGGGATAGCGGGGATGAGGCCATGGCTCGCGCATGTGCCATTGGACCGGGAAGCAAGGTAAGTGTATGGGGTGACCTGGGGGGTTTCACACAGTGGGGCATCCTGATTTTGGATGCCCAGGGAGAGGGAATCGATCGAGTACAGATTCCCTGGCCAATCTTGGTGGATTTTATTCCACTTTAACAATCAACCATAGGAGCTAATGACCCACCTCATGTGCCATTGGAAAGAGAACCTGAGGTATAAACCCCTGCAAGGCCATATGGATCGGGCCTGAATGGACCAATCGGTGGTGCTGCAAAGTTCCAATACCCCCAACCATAGCACCAAAGGTGATAGAGGCCCTCTTGCAGAGCAAATGGTGGAGGCCCAGGGGTGTGTGCCCCTTGCACCCTGCCTATCGTGGTGGGTTTTGGTCCACTTTAAGCAGTTCTTGTTTTTGCATCATTCAAGGGAGACAAGGTAACATTAAACTGAACTTCCAGTTTAAAGCGGACCAAAACCCACTGAACTCGAGAAATACTTTTGGCCAGAGCCCATGCTGATACTCTCTTTTTAGGGTGTAGAACTAGAAATGGGTATTTCTGCTTAGCAAATCGCCCTGGAACCCTGTTTTTTGCTGTCCCTCTCTGTAGGATGTCAGGTGATTGCATAGGGGCGGCGATCATGACACAGCATCATTGACACAGCAATGAATGGAGGAGGCGGAGCTTTACAGCTAAAACAGACGCCTTTATCTTGAATTAGAGCGAAGTGGGAGCAGTAAAAATAGTCGAGAGTTGCTATTCATGAGGGGAGGGAGCAATTCTGGGGATGCTAAATAAAAATGTGGGTTTTGGTCCGCTTTAAGCCAAGGTAACATTAGCTTGAACTTCCACTTTGAGAGGAGCAACAAACCCCCTTGGTGGTCTCCCTCTTTATGCTTTGTGAACCCTCCTCCCCTTCCCCCGGTTCTCCCACTTTACTCACTACTTCCCGGAGACCTGGAAATACCTCGGCACCACCCCCTGTCCCTGGCATATCTCTATGTTAGTCGCATAGACGTGCCAGGCATTTAAAAATGGCTGCCCACTTACTTTCAAACAACATAACAGGTGATGATTCATAGATGAAAGAGAGAAAAAAAAAACTCTTGACTCAGCTCCTTGGGCTGCATTTACAACTAAACCCTATATCAGGAGTTATGACCTCCCAGCAACTTTGATGGAAAAATTGGAAAGGGAAAACGAAGAAGGGAAAAAGAAAAGAGAAAAAAAGGGGGGGGGGGGGCTTTTTTTTTCTCTTTTCTTTTTTCCCTTCTTCGTTTTCCCTTTCCAATTTTTCCATCAAAGTTGCTGGGAGGTCATAACTCCTGATATAGGGTTTAGTTGTAAATGCAGCCCAAGGAGCTGAGCCGAGAGTTTTTTTTTCTCTCTTTTATCTATGAATCATCACCTGTTATGTTTGTTTGAAAGTAAGTTTTACAATATGTATAAGACATAGGGTGAATGTTTAGGACCTATTTACAAGCTGTCTGTAAGCCATTTGTCACTGCTGATCGTGGTATTGCGAAACCTATGTCTTCGCCTTCTTTTTTACCCTAATAAAAATTATTGAATGAAAAATGGCCGCCCCTTCCATTGCAATGAATGGACAGAGTTTGCTCTGTACCATAATAAGATGCTTTCTCCAAAATATAACAAATAAACCAATAAACAAAGTATAAAAAGAAACATAATTGTGATGACGATTCTCACCATCTCCGGATGGAATGTGCGTCTCACCTATGTGCGGTGCAGCTGGTGCCGGAGTCCCGGGTGGCCTGCGCCCCCAGCATCTCCCTATATGTACGAGCGGGTGACGGAAGTAACTGCCGCTGATTGTTCAGTAAATACAAGTCAGATAACAGATGTGATGAGGAAAAGCCGCTGTTACTCTGCTGACTCCGAGTGGCCTCATTATATGTTAGCCTTCCGAGGAATGCCGAGAGCGGGCTGTCATGTGTTATCAGGAAATGGCGTGTACACACACTGTATACTCGGCAACACTGCCACAAATACACGTCACAGGGACGGCTCCAATGTGGCCTTGGGGAATTCAGGCAAGTGCCCCAGACCCAAAGATCTAGTGTAAACGATATCTCAGATGCTCAGATTTCCCAGAATGTGAGCATTACCCCGCTGCTCTGGACAAACCTCCAATGTCCTCCAGGTGAGCAGTCTAGAGTGTCCTCCAAGGTCCTCCAGGTGAGCAGTCTAGAGTGTCCTCCAAGGTCCCCCAGGTGAGCAGTCTAGAGTGTCCTTCAAAGCCCCCCAGGTGAGCAGTTAAGAGTGTCTTTCAAGGTCCCCCAGGTGAGCAGTTAAGAGTGTCTTTCAAGGTCCCCCAGGTGAGCAATCTAGAGTGTCCTCCAAGGTCCTCCAGGTGAGCAGTCTAGAGTGTCCTCCAAGGTCCTCCAGGTGAGCAGTCTAGAGTGTCCTCCAAGGTCCTCCAGGTGAACAGTCTAGAGTGTCCTCCAAGGTCCTCCAGGTGAACAGTCTAGAGTGTCCTCCAAGGTCCTCCAGGTGAACAGTCTAGAGTGTCCTCCAAGGTCCTCCAGGTGAACAGTCTAGAGTGTCCTCCAAGGTCCTCCAGGTGAGCAGTTAAGAGTATCTTTCAAGGTCCCCCAGGTGAGCAGTCTAGAGTGTCCTCCAAGGTCCTCCAGGTGAACAGTCTAGAGTGTCCTCCAAGGTCCTCCAGGTGAGCAGTCTAGAGTGTCCTCCAAGGTCCTCCAGGTGAGCAGTCTAGAGTGTCCTCCAAGGTCCTCCAGGTGAGCAGTCTAGAGTGTCCTCCAAGGTCCTCCAGGTGAGCAGTTAAGAGTGTCTTTCAAGGTCCCCCAGGTGAGCAGTCTAGAGTGTCCTCCAAGGTCCTCCAGGTGAACAGTCTAGAGTGTCCTCCAAGGTCCTCCAGGTGAACAGTCTAGAGTGTCCTCCAAGGTCCTCCAGGTGAGCAGTTTAGAGTGTCCTCCAAGGTCCTAGAGGTGAGCAGTCTAGAGTGTCCTCCAAGGTCCTCCAGGTGAGCAGTCTAGAGTGTCCTCCATGGTCCTCCGGGTGAGCAGTCTATAGTGTCCGCCAAGGTCCTCCAGGAGAGAAGTCTAGAGTGTCCTCCATGGTCCTCCAGGTGAGCAGTCTAGAGTGTTCTCCAAGGTCCTCCAGGTGAGCAGTCTAGAGTGTTCTCCAAGGTCCTCCAGGTGAGCAGTCTAGAGTGTCCTCCAAGGTCCTCCAGGTGAGCAGTCTAGAGTGCCCTCCAAGGCACCCCAGGTGAGCAGTCTAGAGTGTCCTTCAAAGCCCCCCAGGTGAGCAGTTAAGAGTGTCTTTCAAGGTCCCCCAGGTGAGCAATCTAGAGTGTCTTTCAAGGTCCTCCAGGTGAGCAGTCTAGAGTGTCCTCCAAGGTCCTCCAGGTGAGCAGTCTAGAGTGTCCTCCAAGGTCCTCCAGGTGAACAGTCTAGAGTGTCCTCCAAGGTCCTCCAGGTGAACAGTCTAGAGTGTCCTCCAAGGTCCTCCAGGTGAGCAGTTAAGAGTGTCTTTCAAGGTCCCCCAGGTGAGCAGTCTAGAGTGTCCTCCAAGGTCCTCCAGGTGAACAGTCTAGAGTGTACTCCAAGGTCCTCCAGGTGAGCAGTCTAGAGTGTCCTCCAAGGTCCACCAGGTGAGCAGTCTAGAGTGTCCTCCAAGGTCCTCCAGGTGAGCAGTTAAGAGTGTCTTTCAAGGTCCCCCAGGTGAGCAGTCTAGAGTGTCCTCCAAGGTCCTCCAGGTGAACAGTCTAGAGTGTCCTCCAAGGTCCTCCAGGTGATCAGTCTAGAGTGTCCTCCAAGGTCCTAGAGGTGAGCAGTCTAGAGTGCCCTCCAAGGTCCTCCAGGTGAGCAGTCTAGAGTGTCCTCCATGGTCCTCCGGGTGAGCAGTCTAGAGTGTCCGCCAAGGTCCTCCAGGTGAGAAGTCTAGAGTGTCCTCCATGGTCCTCCAGGTGAGCAGTCTAGAGTGTCCTCCATGGTCCTCCAGGTGAGCAGTCTAGAGTGTTCTCCAAGGTCCTCCAGGTGAGCAGTCTAGTGTCCTCCAAGGTCCTAGAGGTGAGCAGTCCCCCATGCAGGGCTGCATTGTGAGGAGGGCATGCACCCTGGAGCCTCCACCACTTGCCCTGCAAAGGGGGCCTCCACCAACCTTTGGGTTATGGTCTGGTCCAGGAGGCTTTTCAGTCTTTGGTCTGAGGGGCCGCGGGGCCGGCAACAAAGCTATCGGAGACAGGGGGCCCCCCATGTGTCTGGGCCGCCAAAGCCACCACAGGACAGGACGGAGAGTCTAGAGCAGCAAAGACGCCATCAGCAATGCTGCAGTGATGGGTGCAGAGCTGTCACTGCACATAAGCCGCCAAGCACAGCCGCTGGCAGCTCAACGCAGGGAACTGTTTTCTGCTGGACCAGCCGGGCGTCTACACTACCCCCCACCCAGAATGGCAAAGCAGGAGTTCCCGAGCAGCACGCACCCGCACATGGGGTGCACAAGGGACTCGATCTGAGGTTCCAGTAAGTGGGCGGGTGCCAAGCAACCACCAATCAGTTACTTGGCTGTACTATTATTTTATACTGTATCTGGGGCCTCCACCAGATTTTGTGCCCAGGGGCCTCCCCCACACTTATAATTACCCTTCACAGGGCTGACTCCAATAGGCCTTTGGGCAACTGAGCCTTATTCTCCTGAATCACATCATTACCAAGCCACCAAACTACCAAGCGCTATTTGCCATCGATCCAAGAAGGTTGAACTCGATGTCCATGTAAGGAGGTCAGCGTTCATCACCTACGTGCTTCACATGCAGATGATCCCTCCTACTCTGATTCTGCAGGAAGCTGTTGTTGCTGATATTTAAACCCCTTTTCTCTACTCACAACCCAATGACCACCTTTCTATTGAACTGAGGGGTGGACATAACTCCACCCCTTCCTGAATCTCACTGTGCAGGACCCACTAAACATGGAGACGCCTCCTTTAGCTGTGTGCTACAGTGCAATGACTGTGCCTAAAGCGCCTCCATCAAACAATGCTGACAGCATCCTGACGAAGTGGGTTTCCACGCGACGCGTCGGTGTCGATAGCGGATGATTCAAGTGGACCTGGACTGCTTAAATTGGTGATATACATTTTATTAGATCATCTGTTTTATTTTTGGTCTGAATTGCATGTCTGCATTGTCGGCTTAATGGGGATACACCCGATCCTCTATACACTTGCTTACTTTTGCACTCTCGCTAATCTTTGCACAATTGCCTTGTTTGCACATACTGCTCATTTTGCACGGATTTTTCCTTCTCTCATCAATAGCACACATTATTATTGTTTATTTATATAGCGCCATCATCTTCCGTAGCGCTTTACAGAGCAGTAATTACAGACATGGAAGAAACATACGGTACATAGACTATTTCAAATACAGTTTTACAGAGTTGACAGTGGATATTCTGAGTACAAGATACAATAGGGGAGAGAGCCCCGCCCCCGAGGAGCTGACAGTCTAAAGGAAGAGGGGGAAGTATCACATATTAATTGTTAATTAATTAATAATAATATTGAACATATTAGCGTCATTCCAATATACTGTGTAACGGGCCTTATACATTGATGTCATTTGCTGTATTGTCCACTTTTATCACCCGCATCTGTGTTTTGTTTCATTGTTTTTAATTTTGTCTTTTTTAACATCATTTCATTGTAGAAATTAACTTTAATGAAGTATATTGATTCTGCTGAATACGTTCTTGTTGTGCGGCTACTTTATATGGCGAGCTACTGCGGCCTGTACTGGCTGTCGGCAAAATTTGGGGTTTATAGTGTGTTATCAGCTCACCAAGCCAGCAGCAGCTTAATATGTTATTTATTTTATTATATTAAGTTATATTTATTTATATTTAATTATTTTATTTAATTGTATTAGTTTGTATGTAGGTAAGTGACAGTGTGCGAGGACGCGGGGATGAGTGGTGGCGAATCCCAAACAGAGATGCACTTCTGCTGTTGTCTCCAGGCAAAAGTTACTGGGGGTCCTCTTTAGGGTTTTTTTTAATAAAACACACAGGAGCGCGCTATGTCGTTATGTTCTATTTTCACCTTTAAAGCGGACCTTCACTCTGAATAAGAGCCTATCTTATATGTTTCCCACACCCTGTACATACAGATTGCCCACATTAATCTGAACCCTCACCCTGATTAAGAGCCTATCTTATATGTTTCCCACACCCTGTACATACAGATTGTTCACATTAATCCGGACCTTCACCCTGAATAAGAGCCTATCTTATATGTTTCCCCCTGTACATACAGATTGCTCACATTAATCTGGACCCTCACCCTGAATAAGAGCCTATCTTATATGTTTCCCCCTGTACATACAGATTGCTCACATTAATCTGGACCCTCACCCTGAATAAGAGCCTATCTTGTATGTTCTCCCCCCTGTACATACAGATTGTCCACATTAATCCGGACCCTCACTCACCCTACCTGCATCTACTGCATGTTATGAACCTTAAAACATCCAAGATGGCTGCTCATGGGACATCAGGCAGCCTGCAAACAGGAAGTGCCTTCTGACTGTGCTGCTCTGTATTCTGGGACTGCTGTCCTTTCCCTGACCCCAGCTCTGCTTTGTCTGAGCAAAGCACAGCTATAACCCCACCCCCCTTTACTTTATCCCGCTCTTCTCTCCTCAGTAAGTGGGATGCTTCTGAGTCAAGATGGCGGCGCCTGTATCCTAGAGTCCTGAACAGAGTTGCAGCCCAGTGGGGGAAAGAATAATAAGTAAGTGACTAAAAACCTAAAATACATTATGTTTAGATGCTGGGGAATCGTTTTATAAGGGTTTGGGCTTTTCTATAAATCCTGGTGAAGGTTCCGGATTAAACCGGACCTTCACCCTGATTTAATGAAAAGCCCAAACTCTTAAAAAACAATTCCTCAGCATCTAAAATTAATATATTTTACATGTTTAGTCACTAATTTATTATACTTTCCCCCACTGGGCTGCAACTCTGTTCGGGAATTTAGGATACGGGCGCCGCCATCTTGACTCAGAAGCATCACACTTACTGAGGAGAGGAGAGTGGGATAAGGTACAGGGGGGCGGGTTATAGCTGTGCTTTGCTCAGACAGAGCAGAGCTGGGGTCAGGGAAAGGTCAGCAGTCCCAGAATGCAGAGCAGCACAGTCACTTCCTGTTTGCAGGCACTTCCTGTTTGCAGGCTGCCTGCAAAAATGGCAGCTTCCATAAGCCGCCATCTTGGATGTTTAAAGGCTTATAAAATGCAGTAGATGCAGGTAGGATGATTTTTAATGTGAGCAATCTGTATGTACAGGGTGTGGGAAACATATAAGATAGACTCTTATTTAGAGTGAAGGTCCGCTTTAAGCACCTGATGGTCAGACGTCTTGTCATTGTATATGAGCGATTGTATTCCGGCATGGCGCGCTCCCACCAGGATGTGTCTGCGTCAGTCTCCTGCGTGTGGCGACTATCGCAAGTTACCGGGAAAATCCTGTATCTCCAACATCAGGGCGCGGCCAGGGATTCCGGGGAACTCGAGAGTCTTATATAAACACCGGCAATAACACCATGGACAGCGCCATTATCTCCACTCTGCATGTTATGGGGGAACTCTGCCACTCAGCATGTTATGGGGGGATTCTGCCACTCAGCATGTTATGGAGGGATTCTGCCACTCAGCATGTTATGGGGGGATTCTGCCACTCAGCATGTTATGGAGGGATTCTGCCACTCAGCATGTTATGGGGGGATTCTGCCACTCAGCATGTTATGGAGGGATTCTGCCACTCAGCATGTTATGGGGGGATTCTGCCACTCAGCCTGTTATGGGGGGATTCTGCCACTCAGCATGTTATGGGGGGATTCTGCCACTCAGCATGTTATGGGGGGATTCTGCCACTCAGCATGTTATGGGGGGATTCTGCCACTCTGCATGTTATGGGGGAACTCTGCCACTCTGCATGTTATGGGGGGATTCTGCCACTCAGCATGTTATGGGGGGATTCTGCCACTCAGCATGTTATGGGGGGATTCTGCCACTCAGCATGTTATGGGGGGATTCTGCCACTCTGCATGTTATGGGGGAACTCTGCCACTCTGCATGTTATGGGGGGATTCTGCCACTCAGCATGTTATGGGGGGATTCTGCCACTCAGCCTGTTATGGGGGGATTCTGCCACTCTGCATGTTATGGGGGAACTCTGCCACTCAGCATGTTATGGGGGGATTGTGCCACTCAGCATGTTATGGGGGGATTCTGCCACTCAGCATGTTATGGGGGGATTGTGCCACTCAGCATGTTATGGGGGGATTCTGCCACTCAGCATGTTATGGGGGGATTCTGCCACTCAGCATGTTATGGGGGGATTCTGCCACTCAGCATGTTATGGGGGGATTCTGCCACTCAGCCTGTTATGGGAGGATTCTGCCACTCAGCATGTTATGGGGGGATTCTGCCACTCAGCATGTTATGGGGGATTCTGCCACTCAGCATGTTATGGGGGGATTCTGCCACTCAGCATGTTATGGGAGGATTCTGCCACTCAGCATGTTATGGGGGGATTCTGCCACTCAGCATGTTATGGGGGGATTCTGCCACTCAGCCTGTTATGGGAGGATTCTGCCACTCAGCATGTTATGGGGGGATTCTGCCACTCAGCATGTTATGGGGGATTCTGCCACTCAGCATGTTATGGGGGGATTCTGCCACTCAGCCTGTTATGGGGGGATTCTGCCACTCAGCATGTTATGGAGGGATTCTGCCACTCAGCATGTTATGGGGGGATTCTGCCACTCAGCATGTTATGGGGGGATTCTGCCACTCAGCATGTTATGGGGGGATTCTGCCACTCAGCCTGTTATGGGAGGATTCTGCCACTCAGCATGTTATGGGGGGATTCTGCCACTCAGCATGTTATTGGGGGGATTCTGCCACTCAGCATGTTATGGGGGATTCTGCCACTCAGCCTGTTATGGGAGGATTCTGCCACTCAGCATGTTATGGGGGGATTCTGCCACTCAGCATGTTATGGGGGGATTCTGCCACTCTGCATGTTATGGGGGAACTCTGCCACTCTGCATGTTATGGGGGGATTCTGCCACTCAGCATGTTATGGGGGGATTCTGCCACTCAGCATGTTATGGGGGGATTCTGCCACTCAGCATGTTATGGGGGGATTCTGCCACTCTGCATGTTATGGGGGAACTCTGCCACTCTGCATGTTATGGGGGGATTCTGCCACTCAGCATGTTATGGGGGGATTCTGCCACTCAGCCTGTTATGGGGGGATTCTGCCACTCTGCATGTTATGGGGGAACTCTGCCACTCAGCATGTTATGGGGGGATTGTGCCACTCAGCATGTTATGGGGGGATTCTGCCACTCAGCATGTTATGGGGGGATTGTGCCACTCAGCATGTTATGGGGGGATTCTGCCACTCAGCATGTTATGGGGGGATTCTGCCACTCAGCATGTTATGGGGGGATTCTGCCACTCAGCATGTTATGGGGGGATTCTGCCACTCAGCCTGTTATGGGAGGATTCTGCCACTCAGCATGTTATGGGGGGATTCTGCCACTCAGCATGTTATGGGGGATTCTGCCACTCAGCATGTTATGGGGGGATTCTGCCACTCAGCATGTTATGGGAGGATTCTGCCACTCAGCATGTTATGGGGGGATTCTGCCACTCAGCATGTTATGGGGGGATTCTGCCACTCAGCCTGTTATGGGAGGATTCTGCCACTCAGCATGTTATGGGGGGATTCTGCCACTCAGCATGTTATGGGGGATTCTGCCACTCAGCATGTTATGGGGGGATTCTGCCACTCAGCGTGTTATGGGGGGATTCTGCCACTCAGCATGTTATGGGGGGATTCTGCCACTCAGCATGTTATGGGGGGATTCTGCCACTCAGCCTGTTATGGGGGGATTCTGCCACTCAGCATGTTATGGAGGGATTCTGCCACTCAGCATGTTATGGGGGGATTCTGCCACTCAGCATGTTATGGGGGGATTCTGCCACTCAGCATGTTATGGGGGGATTCTGCCACTCAGCCTGTTATGGGAGGATTCTGCCACTCAGCATGTTATGGGGGGATTCTGCCACTCAGCATGTTATTGGGGGGATTCTGCCACTCAGCATGTTATGGGGGATTCTGCCACTCAGCCTGTTATGGGAGGATTCTGCCACTCAGCATGTTATGGGGGGATTCTGCCACTCAGCATGTTATGGGGGATTCTGCCACTCAGCATGTTATGGAGGGATTCTGCCACTCAGCGTGTTATGGGGGGATTCTGCCACTCAGCATGTTATGGGGGGATTCTGCCACTCAGCGTGTTATGGGGGGATTCTGCCACTCAGCATGTTATGGGGGGATTGTGCCACTCAGCCTGTTATGGGGGGATTCTTCCACTCAGCATGTTATGGGGGGATTGTGCCACTCAGCCTGTTATGGGGGGATTCTGCCACTCAGCATGTTATGGGGGGATTCTGCCACTCAGCATGTTATGGGGGGATTCTGCCACTCAGCATGTTATGGGGGATTCTGCCACTCAGCCTGTTATGGGAGGATTCTGCCACTCAGCATGTTATGGAGGGATTCTGCCACTCAGCCTGTTATGGGGGGATTCTGCCACTCAGCATGTTATGGAGGGATTCTGCCACTCAGCATGTTATGGGGGGATTCTGCCACTCAGCATGTTATGGGGGGATTCTGCCACTCAGCATGTTATGGGGGGATTCTGCCACTCAGCATGTTATGGGGGGATTCTGCTACTCAGCATGTTATGGGGGGATTCTGCCACTCAGCATGTTATGGGGGGATTCTGCTACTCAGCATGTTATGGGGGGATTCTGCCACTCAGCATGTTATGGGGGGATTCTGCCACTCAGCATGTTATGGAGGGATTCTGCCACTCAGCATGTTATGGGAGGATTCTGCCACTCAGCATGTTATGGGGGGATTCTGCCACTCAGCATGTTATGGGGGGATTCTGCCACTCAGCATGTTATGGGGGGATTCTGCCACTCAGCATGTTATGGGAGGATTCTGCCACTCAGCATGTTATGGGAGGATTCTGCCACTCAGCATGTTATGGGGGATTCTGCCACTCAGCATGTAATGGGAGGATTCTGCCACTCAGCATGTTATGGGAGGATTCTGCCACTCAGCATGTTATGGGAGGATTCTGCCACTCAGCATGTTATGGGGGATTCTGCCACTCAGCATGTAATGGGAGGATTCTGCCACTCAGCATGTTATGGGGGGATTCTGCCACTCAGCATGTTATGGGAGGATTCTGCCACTCAGCATGTTATGGGAGGATTCTGCCACTCAGCATGTTATGGAGGGATTCTGCCACTCAGCATGTTATGGAGGGATTCTGCCACTCAGCATGTTATGGGGGGATTCTGCCACTCAGCCTGTTATGGGGGGATTCTGCCACTCAGCATGTTATGGAGGGATTCTGCCACTCAGCGTGTTATGGGGGGATTCTGCCACTCAGCATGTTATGGGGGGATTCTGCCACTCAGCATGTTATGGGGGGATTCTGCCACTCAGCCTGTTATGGGAGGATTCTGCCACTCAGCATGTTATGGGGGGATTCTGCCACTCAGCATGTTATGGGGGATTCTGCCACTCAGCATGTTATGGAGGGATTCTGCCACTCAGCGTGTTATGGGGGGATTCTGCCACTCAGCATGTTATGGGGGGATTCTGCCACTCAGCGTGTTATGGGGGGATTCTGCCACTCAGCATGTTATGGGGGGATTGTGCCACTCAGCCTGTTATGGGGGGATTCTTCCACTCAGCATGTTATGGGGGGATTGTGCCACTCAGCCTGTTATGGGGGGATTCTGCCACTCAGCATGTTATGGGGGGATTCTGCCACTCAGCATGTTATGGGGGGATTCTGCCACTCAGCATGTTATGGGGGATTCTGCCACTCAGCCTGTTATGGGAGGATTCTGCCACTCAGCATGTTATGGGGGGATTCTGCCACTCAGCATGTTATGGGGGGATTCTGCCACTCAGCATGTTATGGGGGGATTCTGCCACTCAGCATGTTATGGGGGGATTCTGCTACTCAGCATGTTATGGGGGGATTCTGCCACTCAGCATGTTATGGGGGGATTCTGCTACTCAGCATGTTATGGGGGGATTCTGCCACTCAGCATGTTATGGGGGGATTCTGCCACTCAGCATGTTATGGAGGGATTCTGCCACTCAGCATGTTATGGGAGGATTCTGCCACTCAGCATGTTATGGGGGGATTCTGCCACTCAGCATGTTATGGGGGGATTCTGCCACTCAGCATGTTATGGGGGGATTCTGCCACTCAGCATGTTATGGGAGGATTCTGCCACTCAGCATGTTATGGGAGGATTCTGCCACTCAGCATGTTATGGGGGATTCTGCCACTCAGCATGTAATGGGAGGATTCTGCCACTCAGCATGTTATGGGAGGATTCTGCCACTCAGCATGTTATGGGAGGATTCTGCCACTCAGCATGTTATGGGGGGATTCTGCCACTCAGCATGTAATGGGAGGATTCTGCCACTCAGCATGTTATGGGGGGATTCTGCCACTCAGCATGTTATGGGGGGATTCTGCCACTCAGCATGTAATGGGAGGATTCTGCCACTCAGCATGTTATGGGGGGATTCTGCCACTCAGCATGTTATGGGAGGATTCTGCCACTCAGCATGTAATGGGAGGATTCTGCCACTCAGCATGTTATGGAGGGATTCTGCCACTCAGCATGTTATGGGGGGATTCTGCCACTCAGCATGTTATGGGAGGATTCTGCCACTCAGCATGTTATGGGAGGATTCTGCCACTCAGCATGTTATGGAGGGATTCTGCCACTCAGCATGTTATGGAGGGATTCTGCCACTCAGCATGTTATGGGGGGATTCTGCCACTCAGCATGTTATGGGGGGATTCTGCCACTCAGCATGTTATGGGGGGATTCTGCCACTCAGCATGTTATGGGAGGATTCTGCCACTCAGCATGTTATGGGAGGATTCTGCCACTCAGCATGTTATGGAGGGATTCTGCCACTCAGCATGTTATGGAGGGATTCTGCCACTCAGCATGTTATGGGGGGATTCTGCCACTCAGCATGTTATGGGGGGATTCTGCCACTCAGCATGTTATGGGGGGATTCTGCCACTCAGCATGTTATGGGGGGATTCTGCCACTCAGGATGTTATGGAGGGATTCTGCCACTCAGCATGTTATGGGGGGATTCTGCCACTCAGCATGTTATGGGGGGATTCTGTCACTCAGCATGTTATGGGGGGATTCTGCCACTCAGCATGTTATGGGGGGATTCTGCCACTCAGCATGTTATGGGGGGAGTTCTGATTGGTTAGCACCAGAGGCGACTACCCAGAACCCCAAGCTCAGTTGGATGTGTGAAATTTAGATTCTGGTCAGGTGACCAGTGACTCCCTGGAAATGGTAAACTGGCAGCAGTTGGATGGTGCAGACAGAGTCAGTCATTACCCAAAGGTCAAGGCAGGGCCGTATGTAGCCCTACTGAGGCCCCAGAGCAGGACCCCCACCATGGGCCACCCTCAGCACCGGCCCCCGACAGCAGGAAACCCCCCCCCCCGGAAACACTCACTGGGGGTAGCTACACACAAGTCGTAAGGCCCGCATGCATTTCTCCTGAGTGTCCCAGATTAGAAGGGACTGTCCGTCTTTTGAGTCCATGTCCCCCTGTCCCTCCTTGTTCTCATTTGTCCCTCTTTGAGATGTAACATGCAGATCTGCAGAAATAAATAGTTAATTAACCTATTCAAAGTGTTTCTATTGTTGTAACTGTTACAATGTATCTCCTATCCATCAATCAATGAGAGAGCGTGGCTTCATCTATCCCTCAATGAGAGAGTGTGGCTTCATCTATCCCTCAATGAGGGGGCGTGGCTTCATCTATCCCTCAATGAGGGAGCGTGGCTTCATCTATCCCTCAATGAGAGAGTGTGGCTTCATCTATCCCTCAATGAGGGGGCGTGGCTTCATCTATCCCTCAATGAGGGAGCGTGGCTTCATCTATCCCTCAATGAGAGAGCGTGGCTTCATCTATCCCTCAATGAGAGAGCGTGGCTTCATCTATCCCTCAATGAGAGAGCGTGGCTTCATCTATCCCTCAATGAGGGGGCGTGGCTTCATCTATCCCTCAATGAGAGAGCGTGGCTTCATCTATCCCTCAATGAGGGGGCGTGGCTTCCTCTATCCCCCAATGAGAGGGCGTGGCTTCATCTATCCCTCAATGAGAGAGCGTGGCTTCATCTATCCCTCAATGAGAGAGCGTGGCTTCATCTATCCCTCAATGAGAGAGTGTGGCTTCATCTATCCTTCAATGAGAGGGTGTTGCCTCATCCATCCCTCAGTGAGAGAGAGCATGGCTTCATCTATCCCTCAGTGAGAGAGTGTTGCTTCATCCATCCCTTAATGGGGGCGTGGCTTTATCCATCCCTCAATGAGAGAATGTGGCTTCATCTATCCCTCAATGAGGGGGCGTGGCTTCATCTATCCCTCAATGAGGGAGCGTGGCTTCATCTATCCCCCAATGAGAGAGCGTGTCTTCATCTATCCCTCAATGAGAGAGCGTGGCTTCATCTATCCCCCAATGAGAGAGCGTGTCTTCATCTATCCCTCAATGAGAGAGCGTGGCTTCATCTATCCCTCAATGAGGAGGCGTGGCTTCATCTATCCCTCAATGAGAGAGCGTGGCTTCATCTATCCCTCAATGAGAGAGCGTGGCTTCATTTATCCCTCAATGAGAGAGTGTGGCTTCATCTATCCCTCAATGAGGGAGCGTGGCTTCATCCATCCCTCAATGAGAGAGCGTGGCTTCATCTATCCTTCAATGAGAGGGTGTGGCTTCATCTATCCCTCAATGAGAGGGTGTGGCTTCATCTATCCCTCAATGAGAGGGCGTGGCTTCATCCATCCCTCAATGAGAAAGCGTGGCTTCATCTATCCCTCAATGAGAGGGTGTGGCTTCATCTATCCCTCAATGAGAGGGTGTGGCTTCATCTATCCCTCAATGAGAGGGTGTGGCTTCATCTATCCCTCAATGAGAGAGCGTGGCTTCATCCATCCCTCAATGAGAGAGCGTGGCTTCATCTATCCTTCAATGAGAGGGTGTGGCTTCATCTATCCCTCAATGAGAGGGTGTGGCTTCATCTATCCCTCAATGAGAGGGCGTGGCTTCATCCATCCCTCAGTGAGAGAGTGTGGCTTCATCTATCCCTCAATGAGAGAGTGTGGCTTCTTCTATCCCTCACTGAGAGAGCGTGGCTTCATCTATCCCTCAATGAGAGAGTGTGGCTTCATCTATCCCTCAATGAGAGAGTGTGGCTTCATCTATCCCTCAATGAGAGAGTGTGGCTTCATCTATCCCTCAATGAGAGGGTGTGGCTTCATCTATCCCTCAGTGAGAGAGTGTGGCTTCATCCATCCCTCAATGAGAGTGTGTGGCTTCATCTATTCCTCAATGAGAGGGTGTGGCTTCGTCTATCCCTCAATGAGAGAGTTTGGCTTCATCTATCCCTCAATGAGAGAGTGTGGCTTCATCCATCCCTCAATGAGAGGGTGTGGCTTCATCTATTCCTCAATGAGAGGGTGTGGCTTCGTCTATCCCTCAATGAGAGAGTTTGGCTTCATCTATCCCTCAATGAGAGAGCGTGGCTTCATCTATCCTTCAATGAGAGGGTGTGGCTTCATCTATTCCTCAATGAGAGGGTGTGGCTTCGTCTATCCCTCAATGAGAGAGTTTGGCTTCATCTATCCCTCAATGAGAGAGCGTGGCTTCATCTATCCCTCAATGAGAGTGTGTGGCTTCTTCTATCCCTCAATGAGAGAGCGTGGCTTCATCTATTCCTCAATGAGAGGGTGTGGCTTCGTCTATCCCTCAATGAGAGAGTTTGGCTTCATCTATCCCTCAATGAGAGAGTGTGGCTTCATCCATCCCTCAATGAGAGGGTGTGGCTTCATCTATTCCTCAATGAGAGGGTGTGGCTTCGTCTATCCCTCAATGAGAGAGTTTGGCTTCATCTATCCCTCAATGAGAGAGCGTGGCTTCATCTATCCTTCAATGAGAGGGTGTGGCTTCATCTATTCCTCAATGAGAGGGTGTGGCTTCGTCTATCCCTCAATGAGAGTGTGTGGCTTCTTCTATCCCTCAATGAGAGAGCGTGGCTTCATCTATTCCTCAATGAGAGGGTGTGGCTTCATCTATCCCTCAATGAGAGAGTGTGGCTTCATCTATCCCTCAATGAGAGAGTGTGGTTTTATCCATCCCTCAATGGGGGCGTGGCTTCTTCCATTCCTCAATGGGGGCGTGGCTTCATCCATCCCTGAATGAAGGGGTGTAGCTTCATTTACATTGTGACAGACGCTCTGTCTTTTGGAGTTTACACAGGTTCATTACTTTCCTTCTTAAGCATGTACAGACTGCCATTGTGTTGATTGATTACGTTATTCATTGTTCTGATTGATTACGTCACAGACAATGGCATTGTTCTGATTGAGTGTATTACAGACGTCTATTGTTTTGCTGATTGCGTCACCGGCAGAGTTGAGGGATTGTGTGCCCTGCTCCCATTGGTCTGTGTATTTGTCATGAGGTCCACGGGGGAGGTCCTATTGCATGGAGACTTGTGCATATAAGGCCCAGTGTGGCACTAATAAAGTCACTTCACCTTCACCCTCAATACTGAAGTTCTGTCTCTTATTGGGGGAAACGCTATATTACAATTCACTAGCCCTTGTAAGGGCTGTTCCTGGTTCCTCACAGACGACTCTGGAATTCCAGCAGCACCTCTTACGATTGGGAAAAGGACGTCTCGGGCGGGGAAGCCCTCCGGCGATAAGGGTTATCGCTACATACATATTGTCCCTCTTTGAGGTGTAACATGCAGATCTGCACCGGCCATTCACAAATGCCTGGCATGGGCACACTCCCTGCTAGAGGCTCGTGCATGCACCGTTGGACCGGGAAGAATACCGATTTTGGTTGCCCAAGGGAGGGAATTGATCCACTCCTTAAAGGGAATATACAGTGTTTACATTGGACCAAAACCCAATCTATAAGATTCCCGGGCCGATCGCGCTGGGTTTTGGTCCACTTT
Organism: Gastrophryne carolinensis; assembly: GCA_027917425.1. Classification (NCBI taxonomy): domain Eukaryota; kingdom Metazoa; phylum Chordata; class Amphibia; order Anura; family Microhylidae; genus Gastrophryne; species Gastrophryne carolinensis. Next base: position 29,943 of record JAQIHN010000233.1, on the reverse strand, counting down.
AAAAACTGGACATCCGCTTTAAGGAGTGGGCAAGGCCAGACTATAACTGGTGCCCCCCAGCCCCATTATCACGTGTGACACATAATCAGGGGTGGATTATAGAGGTGGCACTCTGCCCGCACACCTCCGGGGCAGCCAGCTCTCATCATAGATACCTGGCCTCTACAATGGATCTGGTGGGAGGTAAATGGGGGCGGAGCCTGTTCTTGCGCGGTGTGCTCTAGTTTGGAGGCGGCACATTTCCAGCAAAACACAGTGCAGCGGAGGAGGAGGAGCCATCTTGGTGGTGGGGACTTCTCCATAAAGTGGCCCTGGGAGTGGGGCATCCCAAATCAGCTCTGTGGACCTAATGTCTATTCCTGGATCCTGGATTGATTATTATTATTATTATTATTATTATTATAATTATTATTAATGTGTATTTATATAGCGCCATCATCTTCTGTAGCACTTTACAAAGTGTGATTACAGACAAGGTAAAACATATAGTACATGGAACATTACAAAATTAGATGCCACGAGGTTTAAACCAAACTCTGTGAGCACAGGAGACAATAGGAGAGGATGTGCCCGTTCGAGCTCACAGTCTAAAGGATGGGGTGAAGATGAAAGGTAGGGATCACAGGTGGTAGGAGCTTGAGTTGGGCTGCATGAGCCACTTGAAGGTTATAGGAGTTGCTTAAGCCAGGCCATATGCTTGTCTGAAGAAGTGAGTTCTGAGGGCACTTTTAAATGCTTGGAGTGATGGAGAGTGGCGGATCAAGCGGGGAAGTGCATTCCAGAGAAGTGGGGTGGTGCGGGAGAAGTCTTGAAGGCGGGAGTGCGAGGAATTAACCAAGGAGGAGGACAGGAGAGTGTCAGAGGCAGAGTGGAGGTTGGTAACACTGCATCAGAGATCTAGGGGGAGGGGTTTGGATGGAGAGAGCTTTGTAGGTTAGTGTTAGAAGTTTGAGCTGAAATCTATGGGAGACAGGTAACCAGTGGGGGGACTGACACGGGGGGGGGGGGGCGCTGGAGAAGTGAGAGGAGAGGTGGATGAGGTGAGCAGCAGAGTTTAGAATATATTTTTGTTGGCAAACCACTAAGAAGGGGGTTGCAGTAATCCAGGCGGGAAATAACCAGGGCGTGCACTAACAATTTAGTGGTATCAGGTGAGAGGAAGGGACGGATGCGGGAGATAAATTTGAGTTAAAGACAACAGGAGGCGGGCTAGGGAGTGAATGTGAGGAAGGGCGGGGCCAGGATATGTCAGAAGGCGGGGCTAGGGAGTGAATGTGAGGAAGGGCGGGGCCAGGAGATGGCAGGAGGTGGGGCTAGGGAGTGAATGTGAGGACGGGTCAAGCCAGGACATGATAGGAGGCAGGGCTAGGGAGTGAATGTGAGGAAGGGGCGGGACCAGGAGATAACAGGAGGCGGGGATAGGGAGTGAATGTGAGGAAGGGCGGGGCCAGGAGAAGGCAGGAGGCGGGGCTAAGGAGTGAATGTGAGGAAGGGGTGGGGACAGGAGATAACAGGAGGTGGGGCTAGGGAGTGAATGTGAGGAAGGGTCGGGGCCAGGAGATGGCAGGAGGTGGGGCTAAGGAGTGAATGTGAGGAAGGGGTGGGGACAGGAGATAACAGAAGGCAGGGCTAGGGAGTGAATGTGAGGAAGGTCGGGGCCATGAGATGGCAGGAGGCGGGGCTAGGGAGTGAATGTGAGTTAGGGCTGGGGCCAGGAGATGACAGGAGGCGGGGCTAGGGAGTGAATATGAGGAAGGGCAGGGCCAGGAGATGGCAGGAGGTGGGGCTAGGGAGTGAATGTGAGGAAGGTCGGGGCCATGAGATGGCAGGAGGCGGGGCTAGGGAGTGAATATGAGGAAGGTCGGGCCAGGACATGACAGGAGGTGGGGCTAGGGAGTGAATGTGAGGAAGGGCGGGACCAGGAGATGGCAGGAGGCGGGGCTAGGGAGTAAATGTGAGGTGTGAATGAGAGAGAGGAGTCTAGAATGACGCCCAGGCACCGAGCTTGATGAGTTGCAGTTATTGTAAGATTATTTACAGAGATTGTGGCGTTAGGGGAGGAGAGCGAGATGGTGGGAAGGTGACCGGTTCTGATTTGTCCACGTTCTGTGTAAGGGAGCGAGATGTCATGAAGGAAGAGACGGCTGTTAGACAGTCAGGAAGCCGAGAGGGACAACGTTGGACCGGGAAACAAGGTAAGTAAACGGGGCGACCTGGGGGGTTTCACACAGTGGGGCATCCTGATTTTGGATGCCCCGGGGGAGGGAATTGAATCTATAAGATTCCCGGCCGATCGCGCTGGGTTTTGGTCCACTTTAAACACTGGACATACACTTTAAGGAGTGGGCAGGGCTAGACTATAACTGGTGCCCCCGGCCCCATTATCACATGTGAGACATAATCAGGGGTGGATTATAGAGGCGGCACCTCCGGGGCATCCAGCGCTCATCATAGCTAGCCGGACTGCACCCTGGATCTGGTGAGAGGTAAATGGGGGCGGAGCCTGTTCTTGCGCGGTGTGCTCTACTTTGGCGGTGACACATTTACAGCAAGCACGTTTTTTGGTCTCTAGTTATGGGGAGAGTGTGGCGGAGGGGGGGGGGCATCTTGGTGGTGGGGGGACAGCTGCATAAGGGAGTGGGGCATCCCAAATCAGCTCCGTGGACCTAAAGTCTATTCCTGGATCCTGGACTGATTTATTATATATTTATTAATTATATATATTATTATATATTTGAACTGTGTGAGTTCCTAGAATGAGGGACAGTCATAGACAGTATATTGACTGGGAGAGACAGGCAGTCAGTACAGAGACAGTGCAGTACCAAAAAGGAACACAAGATGGCAGTGCAGGATAAGGAATAAGAAGGAATCACACAGGACCTGCCTGGGCATGACCGATGCTGTTGCCAGTGCCACCTAAACACTTTATTTAAAGTGGACCAAAATCCAGCTCAAACGGCCTGGGAATCTTATAGATAAATTCCCTCCCCCCGGGGAATCCAAAATCGGGACATCCCTCATTACAGGCAGTAAGGGGGATTCTCCAATTACAGACAGTGTGGGGAATTTCCCATTACAGGCGGTTAGGGGAATCTCCTATTTCACTCAGTGAGGGCCATCTCCTATTACAGACAGTGAGGGGCATCTCCTATTACAGGCAGTGAGGGGTATCTCCCATTACAGGCAGTGAGGGGCATCTGCCATTTCAGACAGTGAGGGACATCTATTACAGACAGTGAGGGGTATCTCCCATATCAGGCAGTGAGGGGAATCTACTATTACAGACAATGAGGGACATCTCCTATCGCTGACAGTGAGGGACATCTCCCATTACAGCCAGTGAGTGGAATATCCCATTACAGGCAGTGAGGGGCATCTCATATTACAGACAGTGAGGGGCATATTCTATTACAGACAGTGAGGGGTGTCTCCTACTATAGGCAGTGAGTGGCATCTACTATTACAGACAATGTGGGGTATCTCCTATTAAAGGAAGTGAGTGGCATCTCCTATTACAGACATTGAGGGGTGTCTCCTATTACAGACAGCGAGGTGTATCCAAAAATGCAGGCAGTGAGTGGCATCTCCTATTACAGACAGTGAGGGGCATCTCATATTACAGACAGTGAGGGGTATCTCCTATTACAGACATTGAGGGGTGTCTCCTATTACAGACAGCGAGGGACATCTCCTATTACAGACAGTGAGGGGAATCTCCCATTACATACAGTGAGGGACATCTCCCATTAAAGACAGTGAGGGGCATCTCCCATTACAGGCAACGAGTGGCATCTCCTATTACAGACAGTGAGGGGTATCTCCCATTACAGACAGTGAGGGGCATCTCCCATTACAGGCAACGAGTGGCATCTCCTATTACAGACAGTGAGGGGTATCTCCCATTACAGGCAGTGAGGGACATCTCCCATTAAAGACAGTGAGGGGCATCTCCCATTACAGGCAACGAGTGGCATCTCCTATTACAGACAGTGAGGGGTATCTCCCATTACAGACAGTGAGGGGCATCTCCCATTACAGGCAACGAGTGGCATCTCCATTTACAGATAGTGAGGGGCATCTCCCATTACAGGCAGTGAGGGACACCTTCCATTACAGGCAGTGAGGGACATCTCCCATTACAGGCAGTGAGGGGCATCTCCTCGGTCTGGGAACCTTATAGGTCAATTCCCTCCCCCCGGGGCGTACAAAATCGGAATGCCCAGCTGTGTGAAACCCCCCAGGTTTAGTTACTTTGCTTCCCAGTGCAACATCGCATCCCTCTAACAGGGCGCGTGCCCCAGGTATTTGTGGATGGCCGGCGCGGGCACACTCGGGGATGTGGCCGCCAGCACGTGCAGAGCTGCTGCCCTTAGACGCCGTCTTAGATGACGTGACATCAGGGACTCCGAGCGAGCTGATTGGACGAGCGGCCGCACATGTGCCATAGGACCAGGAAGAGGTGAGTATCTTCCGGGGGGGGGGGGGGGGGGGTCTCACACAGCGGGGCATCCCGATGCCCTGGAGGAAAGGACCAAATACCAGGATAGTCAAAATCCCGGCTTTTGGTCCACTTTAAAGGGTAAAACTGCACAGTTGTATGTTTGTTATAGGGGATTTCCTCCTCGCTCCTCCAGTTGCCCCCCCAGGGGGTATTAAGTAATGAGAGAAGAACACAGAGCTGTGGGTTATCCATTTATTTCTGTGACATCATGTTGGATGGCGACGCTCCGATTAGGACAGCGGGAGTCGCGGGCGGATGATTCCTATTTCAGGACCAGTTTGCAGCAGTGCGCTGATGTCGGGGTGGAGTTGGGGCAAACGCAGCTGCACTCATTCCCGTTACTGATACCCCACGTGCCGCAGCCCGCACCACAGGAGCACGACACCGCGGTGTAACCTGTTGGCGGGGAGAAGAGGGGACAGTGACCACCAATCCTGTATCATGTCATGCCCAGAGGCAACAAATACAGACACGGGGAGCGATTCAGGTCCAGGTGAGAAATCTCACAGCACGGGGTTGATTCAGGTCCAGGTGAGAATTCTCACAGCACGGGGTTGATTCAGGTCCAGGTGAGAATTCTCACAGCACGGGGTTGATTCAGGTCTAGGTGAGAATTCTCACAGCACGGGGTTGATTCAGGTCCAGGTGAGAATTCTCACAGCACGGGGTTGATTCAGGTCTAGGTGAGAATTCTCACAGCACGGGGTTGATTCAGGTCCAGGTGAGAATTCTCACAGCACGGGGTCGATTCAGGTCTAGGTGAGAATTCTCACAGCACGGGGTTGATTCAGGTCCAGGTGAGAATTCTCACAGCATGGGGTTGATTCAGGTCCAGGTGAGAATTCTCACAGCACGGGGTTGATTCAGGTCCAGGTGAGAATTCTCACAGCATGGGGTTGATTCAGGTCCAGGTGAGAATTCTCACAGCACGGGGTTGATTCAGGTCTAGGTGAGAATTCTCACAGCACGGGGTTGATTTAGGTCCAGGTGAGAAATCTCACAGCACGGGGTTGATTTAGGTCCAGGTGAGAAATCTCACAGCACGGGGTTGATTCAGGTCTAGGTGAGAATTTTCACAGTATGGAGTCGATTCAGAGCCAGGTGATACTTCTCACACCTTTTGTAGGAGAGAAAACTGCCATTGTCTACCGGGTTTAAATCAACCCGATGAGAGTGAATGGCAGTTTTCTTTCCTAAAAAAGGAGTATCAGTTCTCACCTGGCCCTGAATCACCCAAAGCCACTGAGAATTATCACTCCTTTTTTTAGGAGAGAAAGCTGCCATTCACTTTCATTGTCTACCTTGGGGCTGATTCAGAGCCAGGTGAGAATTCTCACTCCCATTCACTTTCATTGTCTACCTTGGGGCTGATTCAGGGCCAGGTGAGAATTCTCACCTGCATTCACTTTCATTGTTTACCTTGGGGCTTTGGGGCTGATTCAGAGCCATGTGAGAATTCTCACTCCCATTCACTTTCATTGTCTACCCTGGGGCTGATTCAGGGCCAGGTGAGAATTCTCACTCCCATTCACTTTCATTGTCTACCTTGGGGCTGATTCAGATCCAGGTGAGGATTCTCACTCCATTTTTCGGAGAGAAAACTGCCATTCCCCACATTTGCCCTGCGCCAATCTCTTGGCACTATACCAGTTGTTAGCGAGTCAGTGAGTTAGTGAGTTATATAACTGAGCTGAGTTCTTTAAGAACTATTGGGTGAAGTCCATCCGGTCCTGGAGGCTTATTCACTTATAAATTATTGGGTCTTTCTTGGATGATATCATTGGATGATACTATTGCCAAACTTTGTAGTTGGTCGGGCATAGGTAAGCCCCAACCAGTATGGATAGACCTTAGAGTTCAACCGCGCCTTCAACTTAGTTAGAATAGGACAATTCAATTAATCAATTGGTGATATCTTTATTAGAAAAAATATTTAGACACCGACTGATTCAGCACTTCTGGTGTTCGAACACCTAGGGTGCTGTCAGTAGGTTAATGGAAATAATTGTTAAACATGATTGTTACATTAAATCCCACATGATTACATCAGTTCATGATACCTATACAAACTATTAAAAACAAGGCAACTGATCAGCCTATACATGGAGAACAGATGGGTGGAAGCGGACTTGTTTCGCCATTTTGGGGGCTTTTTCAACGACGGTTATCACCTAAATTCATATAGAAGATATACATGATTCTGTATCAGTTTAGTCTGGCCCCTGAGATCAGATTTGGTTTACAGGGTTGAGAGCAATGCATCAAGAACCTAACAGCCCCTGTGGATTTGCAATCTTAACCAGTAAGCACGGGACCGTGGGCACTCTGCAAGCTGATGTTTATCTCCATAGTGATACTATACATGGAGATCATCATATTAAATGCCCTACTATGAACTGATGTAATCATGTTGGATTCAATCAGTAACATTCTTAACAATCATGTTTAGCAATTCTGTCCATTAACCTACTGACAGCACCCTAGGTGTTCGATCACCAGAAGTGCTGAATCAGTCGGTGTCTAAATATTTTTTTTCAATAAAGATATTACCAATTCTAATTGAATTTTCCCATTCTAACTAACTTGAAGGCGCGGTTGAACTTTAAGGTCTATCCATACTGGTTGAGGCTTATTTATGCCCAACCAACTAAAAAAGTTTGGTTCCAAAGACAGACCGGGAGTTTACACCAGCCCATCTTTTCACGCAAGTCTAAGGGGTGGGTCACTATATAAGGGTAAGTTGGTGCTCGCTGCTGGGATTTAGCCAACATTCCCTTATCAATTCTCCCTGATATGATTGCCCCTTGTTCCTCAGGCTCTTCTCCATCTCTGCTAAAGAGTCCTCCATCCCCTGGTCCTCACCACCTTCTGAGCTTCCCCTATTGCCCTCCATTGCTTGCCACCTTCTCCACTGCTGCTGAAGAGTCCTCCATCCCCTGGTCCTCACCACCCTCTGAGCTTCCCCGATTGCCCTCCATTGCTTGCCACCTTCTCCACTGCTGCTGAAGAGTCCTCCATCCCCTGGGTCACCACCCTCTGAGCTTCCCCGATTGCCCTTCATTCGTTGCCACCATCTCCACTGCTGCTGAAGAGTTCTCCATCCCCTGGTCCTTACCACCTTCTGAGCTTCCCCGATTGCCCTCCATTGCTTGCCACCTTCTCCACTGCTGCTGAAGAGTCCTCCATCCCCTGGGTCACCACCCTCTGAGCTTCCCCGATTGCCCTTCATTCGTTGCCACCATCTCCACTGCTGCTGAAGAGTTCTCCATCCCCTGGTCCTTACCACCTTCTGAGCTTCCCAGAATGCCCTCCATTCGTTGCCACCATCTCCACTGCTGCTGAAGAGTCCTCCATCGCCTGGTCCTCACCACCTTCTGAGCTTCCCCTATTGCCCTCCATTCGTTGCCACCTTCTCCATCGCTGCTGAAGAGTCCTCCATCACCTGGTCTTCACCACCCTCTAAGCTTCCCAGAAGCTTGCCCTCCATTCTTTGCCACCATCTCCACTGCTGCTGAAGAGTCCTCCATCCCCTGGCCCTCACCACCTTTTGAGCTTCCCAGAATGCCCTCCATTCCTTGCCACCTTCTCCACTGCTGCTGAAGGTCCATTGGTCCTAACACTAGCCGGCCAAAAGTCAAAGTGGGCCCCTGGAGATGTGAGAGGCCACTGCGCTTACCCAGACATGGCCAGGGATGGTTGTAAGATCCCCCCATGGAATATAACAGATCAGATAAAGAATGATAAGAATGAGAAAAACATAGCAGAACTGACCCCTAAGCCCACCAAAAACTACATCCAGACGCCCACCTACTTACCTGCTTTACAGGTGGCGACATATTCATATTCCACGACAGAAGTGCATTCCAGCTTCACCTTGTTTACTATGTCAGCAGCTACGAAAGAAGAGAGACACTAATGCCTAGTGTTACCATTCAGGCCACAGCCAGTCTGCCTGAGGGGCCTGCGCTTACCTGGGGGGTTCCCAATGCTTTTCAAAGGAGCTTCTTTACCATTCTCGAAAAGCATAGACTGCGTTGTTTTTGTCCGCAACCCACTGTAGGTCCGGACCCACCTTGGACAGCTGCCCCAAGCCAGGGAGACTGATTTACCATTTTCCCTTTCTCCTGGGCCACTAGAGGTCCCTCCATGGAACTAGACTCTAGTGCTATCCCCTCCTTCTCCTCCCATCCATCCATCCATCCCCCTCCTGCGAGCTCAGTCTATCCATTCTTCCTATCCATCCCTCCTCTCATTCATTCATTCATCCATCCATCCATCCCTCTCCTCCCAGCTCATCCCATCCATTTCTCCTATCCATCCCTCTATCCCTCATGCTCCTTCCTGCTAATCCCATTACCAATAGGCTGGAAATTTATCCTGGGGTGTGGCCTGAGTGTGGTGATGGGTGTGGCCTGGGTTTGGGGAGGGGTTGTGGCTTTATATAAAAATGGCCCTCATTTCCACCCTGAAAAGTTAGTAGGTTTGGCTAAAGGTGAGCCGCCAGAGATGTGGCCATGGGCAGCAGAAGGGCCTGTAGGAGCTGCTGGCAAAGGTGGCTGACCCGAGGAAAGTCTAGCCGCCGGCCCTGGAGTCTTTCAGACTATGGGACAGGATACAGGGAATGGCCTGGTGCCCGGGCATTGGGTGGCATTCCAAAAAATCCAGCCCTGGTGCCCAAGCATTGTATGCCCAGCCTGAAAGTGGGAGCTGTCTGCAATGCATACATGGAATATGGAAGCTGCTCCAAATGGCCAATATGGCCGCCACCAGTGCCGCAAATCCGACACTGCCCGGCTTCTGTATAGTAATCCCTCATGTGAGGAAACCACGCGGCCCATACCTGAACACGAGCAACCTCCAGCTCCGGGAGATCCTGGCAACATAAAGAGAACACAAAGGAGTTAATGGATAAAAGCACTAAACAGAAGGAGCTCATGATGGCAGCATGCTCCCTCTAATGGTCAGTGTGCAGTGTGATGGAGGATGTAATACACACACTCACCACTAGAGGGAGCGCACTCCTACATCACACTAAACAGAAGGGGCTCATGATGGCAGCGTGCTCCCTCTAGTGGTCAGTGTGCAGTGTGATGGAGGGTGTAATACACACACTGACCACTAGAGGGAGCGCACTCCTACATCACACTAAACAGAAGGGGCTCATGATGGCAGCGTGCTCCCTCTAATGGTCAGTGTGCAGTGTGATGGAGGGTGTAATACACACACTCACCACTAGAGGGAGCGCACTCCTACATCACACTAAACAGAAGGGGCTCATGATGGCAGCGTGCTCCCTCTAGTGATCAGTGTGCAGTGTGATGGAGGGTGTAATACACACACTGACCACTAGAGGGAGCGCTCCTACATCACACTAAACAGAAGGAGCTCATGATGGCAGTGCTCCCTCTAGTGGTCAGTGTGCAGTGTGATGGAGGGTGTAATACACACACTGACCACTAGAGGGAGCGCACTCCTACATCACACTAAACAGAAGGGGCTCATGATGGCAGCGTGCTCCCTCTAGTGGTCAGTGTGCAGTGTGATGGAGGGTGTAATACACACACTGACCACTAGAGGGAGCGCACTCCTACATCACACTAAACAGAAGGGGCTCATGATGGCAGCGTGCTCCCTCTAGTGGTCAGTGTGCAGTGTGATGGAGGGTGTAATACACACACTGACCACTAGAGGGAGCGCGCTTCTACATCACACTAAACCGAAGGAGCTCATGATGGCAGCAGTGTGCTCCATCCAGTGGTCAGTGTGACAGCGGGTGTAATACCACACACTCACCACTAGAGGGAGCGTGCGCCTACATCACAATAAGCAGAAGGAGCTCATGATGGCAGTGCTCCCTCTAGTGGTCAGTGTGCAGTGTGATGGAGGGTGTAATACACACACTGACCACTAGAGGGAGCGCGGCCCTACATCACACTGAGCAGAAGGAGCTCATGATGGCAGTGCTCCCTCTAGTGGTCAGTGTGCAGTGTGATGGAGGGTGTAATACACACACTGACCACTAGAGGGAGTGCAGCCCTACATCACACTAAGCTCATGATGGCAGTGCTCTATCTAGTGATTAGTGTGCAGTGTGACAGCGGGTGTAATACCCCACACTGACCACTACAGGGTGTGTGCTCCTACATCACACTAAGCAGAAGACAATGATGTGTGTTCTATTTATATTCACCCAATGTCACTGAAGCCATCTGGAGAAGAACCATCCCGAGAAGCAGAATTCCTTGCATCTTGCTGGAAGGAGAGATGCAAGGTGTCAGTAATAGGTATGGCGCCCCCTATTGGGATATTTTGCATATTGCCCATATGTCTCCCTGGATGCACAGCAGCGCCCCCTGGTGCTCTACAGCAATTAATTATTCAGCTACACACAGCTCAGCATGGACCCAGAAGGGGGGAGCGGCCGAAGCTGCTCATCTCGTGTCTGAGGCAGAGAACAGCGCCCCCCCTCACACAGCAGCACTGACAGGCTGCAGAGCGGAGGACGAGGCTCATTAGATCACATGACTCTTCATGCAGGGGAGTGCCTCAAACGCTTATTGTCTCCCAAGTTTAGATTTTAAACAGCTTTCTCCGGCACACACAGAATACTCCAATCACGACTCTCCAGTACTCTCTGTTATGGAGCTTCCAGCCTCGGATGACCAAAACATCTGCCCTGACGTGTATGTGGCAGTTTAGCTTATAACACTTTCTAATTTATGGCAGTTATTACAACTGATAAGGCTGACCCCTTCCTTATCTTTCCAGCCAGTCAGTGCTGCTGTGTGACGGGTCGCTGCTCTCTACTTTACCTCTTAGACAATGGGAGCATCTCCAGCCATGACCCCACCACAGAAGCCAACCACAAGCCTGACTGCCTGCTGAAAAGCAGGTCTGAACTCATCCAATGAAAAGCCTACCCAAACATCAGGAAGCTGACCTGAGCCTACCCACACCTCAAGAAGCTGGCCAGAGCCACGAGAAGCCACCCAGAGCCTACCCACATCTTATAAGGCCGGCCAGAGCTTACCCACACTTTAAGAAGCTGTCCAGAGCCAAGAGAAGCTGGCCAGAGTCTACCCACACTTCAGGAAGCCAGCCAGAGCCACGAGAAGCTGGCCATCGTCTACCCACATTTCAGAAAGCTGGCCAGAGCCACGAGAAGCCGCCCAGAGTCTACACACACCTCAGAAAGCCAGCCAGAGCCACGAGAACCTGGCCAGAGCCTACCCACATTTCAGGAAGCCAGCCAGAGCCACGAGAAGCCGCCCAGAGTCGACACACACCTCAGGCACCCGGCCAGAGCCACAAGAAGCTGGCCGGAGCCTACCCACACTTCAGGAAGCTGGCCAAAGCCAGGAGAAGCCGTTCAGAGTTTAGCCACACTTCAGGAAGCCTGCCAGAGCCATGAAAATCTGATCAGAGCCTACTCACACTTCAGGAAGCTGGCCAGAGCCACAAGACGCTGGCCAGAGCCTACCCACACTTCAGGAAGCCAGCCAGAGCCACGAGAAGACTTCAAGAATCTACTCACACTTCAGGAAGCCGCTAGAGCCACAAAAAGCCGGCCAGAGCCTACTCATACTTCAGTAGGGGCAGAGCCACAAGAAGCCATCCAGCGTCTACATGCGATTCAGGAAGCCAGCCAGAGCAACGAGAAGCTGGCCAGAGTCTACCCAAACTTCAGGAAGCCGGCCAGAGCCACGAGAAGCCAGCCATAGTCTACCCACACTTCAGGAAGTTGCCCAAAGCCATGAGAAGCCGTCCAGAGTATACCCACACCTCAAGAAGCTGGCCAGAGCCTAACTACACATCAGGCAGCTGGCCAGAGCCTTTTTGACCCAGTCAAGGTCCCAAATGGTTCCAGGTATTCAGCCAGTTCTGGGGATCGCTGACCCTGGGCCCTGTAGTTTGGGTACCCCTCAAGAAGCTGACCAGAGCCTACCCAAACCCCAAGAAGCCGCCCAGATCCTACCCAAACCTCAAGAAGCCAGCCAGAGCCTACCTGCACCTCAAGAAGCTGGCCAGAGCCACGAGGAGCCAGCCAGAGCTTACCCGCACCTCAAAAAGCTGACTAGAGCCTACCCGCCCTTCCAGATTCTGGCCAGAGCCTACCCACACTTCAAGAAGCCAGCCAGAGCCACGAGAAGCCAGCCAGAGCCTACCCACACCGCAAGAAGCCAGCCAGAGCTTACCCGCACCTCAAAAAGCTGACTAGAGCCTACCCGCCCTTTCAGATTCTGGCCAGAGCCTACCCACACTTCAAGAAGCCAGCCAGAGCCATGAGAAGCCAGCCAGAGCCTACCCACACCGCAAGAAGCCGGCCAGACCCCACCCGCACCTCAAGAAGATAGCCAGAGCCTACCCACACCTCAAGAAGCCAGTCAGAGCTTACTCACGCCTAAAAAAGCCCTCCAGAGCCTACCCAAACCCCAAGAAGCTGGCCAAAGCCTACCCAAACCTTGAGAAGCTGGCCAAAGCCTACTCAAACCTAAAGAAGCCGGCCAGAGCCTACCCAAACCTCAAGAAGCCATCCAGAGCCAAGAGAAGATGGCCACACCTCAAGATGACGGCCAGAGCCACGAGAAGCTGAACAGAGCCTACCCATGCCTCAAGAAGCTGGTCAGAGCCTACCCACACTTAAAGTTGCCAGCCAGAGCCTACACACACCTCAAGAAGCTGGCCAGAGCCAAGAGGAGCTGACCAGAGCCTACCCACACCTCAAGAAGCTGGTCAGAGCCATGAGAAGCCGACCAGAGGCTACCCACACTTCAAGAAGTCGGCCAGATCCTACCCACACCTTAGGAAGAGGGCCAGAGCCTACCCACACTTCAGGAAGCCATCCAGAGCCTACCCACACTTCAGGAAGACGGCCAGAAGCTACCCACACCTCAGGAAGCCGGCCATAGCCTACCCACACTTCAGGAAACCGGCCAGAGCCTACACGCACCTCAAGAAGCTGGCCAGAGCCTACCCACACCTTAGGAAGAGGGCCAGAGCCTACCCACACTTTAGGCCATAGCCTATCCACACTTCAGGAAGCCGGCCATAGCCTATCCACACTTCAGGAAGCCAGCCAGAGCCTACCCACACTTCAGGAAGCTGATCAGAGCCTACCCACACCTCAAGAAGCTGGCCAGAGCATAACTACACATCAAGCAGCTTGCCAGAGCCTACCCACACCTCAACAAGCCAGCAAGAGCCTACTCACACCTCAACAAGCCATTCAGATGCTACCCACATCTGAAGGACCTGTCCAGAGCCTACCCAAACCTCATAAAGCTGGCCAGAGATGACGGCCAGAGCCACGAGGAGCTGAACAGAGCCTACCCACGCCTCAAGAAGCTGGTCAGAGCCTACCCACACTTAAAGTTGCCAGCCAGAGCCTACACACACCTCAAGAAGCTGGCCAGAGCCAAGAGAAGCCGACCAGAGCCTACCCACACCTCAAGAAGCTAGTCAGAGCCATGAGAAGCCAACCAGAGGCTACCCACACTTCAAGAAATCGGCCAGATCCTACCCACACCTTAGGAAGAGGGCCAGAGCCTACCCACACTTCAGGAAGATGGCCAGAGGCAACCCACGCCTCAGGAAGCCAGCCATAGCCTACCCAAACTTCAGGAAGCCGTCCAGAGCCTACACGCACCTCAAGAAGCTGGCCAGAGCCTACCCACACCTTAGGAAGAGGGACAGAGCCTACCCACACTTTAGGCCATAGCCTATCTACACCTCAGGAAGCCGGCCATAGCCTATCCACACTTCAGGAAGCCAGCCAGAGCCTACCCACACTTCAGGAAGCTGATCAGAGCCTACCAACACCTCAAGAAGCTGGCCAGAGCATAACTACACATCAAGCAGCTTGCCAGAGCCTACCCACACCTCAACAAGCCAGCAAGAGCCTACTCACACCTCAATAAGCCATTCAGTTGCTACCCACACCTCAAGAAGCCAGCCAGAGCCTACCCACACCTCAAGAAGCCGGCCACAGCCTACCCACACCCCAAGAAGCCGACCAGAGCCTACCCGCACCTCAAGAAGCTGGTCAGAGCCTACCCACACTTCAAGAAGCTGACCAGAGCCTAGCCACACCTCAAGAAGCCTGCCAGAGCCTACCCACACTTCAAGAAGCTGGCCAGACCTACAAGAAGCTGGCCAGAGCCTACCCACATCTCAAGAAGCTGGCCAGAGCCTACCCACACCTCAAGAAGCTGGCCAGAGCCTAGCCACACCACAAGAAGCCAGCCTGAGCCACAAGAAGTCAGCCAGAGCCTACCCACACCTCAAGAAGCCAGACAGAGCCTACCCACACTTCAAGAAGGTGGCCAGAGCAACGAGAAGCCAGACAGAGCCTACCCACACCTCAAGAAGCCTGCCAGAGCCTACCGTCACCTCAATAATCTGGCCAGAGCCTAACCACACCTTAAAAAGCCAGCCAGAGCCTACCTGCACCTCAAGAGGCCAGCCAGAGCCTAACCACACTTCAAGCAGCCAGCCAGGGCCACAAGAAGTTGGCCAGAGCCTACCCGCACCTCACGCAGCTGGTCAGAGCATTCCCACACCTCAAGAAGGGTCATGTCCCTGCAGAAAATGGGCTAGGGAGAGTACCATAAATAATTACAGAAAGATATTTTTTATATTTTTTGTATTTTTGGTTAGATGCCATTTTTTTTTTTTGTTAGATCGTGAATTTTTATTTTTTTAATTGTATTTTTTCAGGTTTTAACTGTTTTAATTAAAGGCATCCTATTTACCGTTAAATATGCCCAGAGGTTTATTTTTTAATATTTTTTGGTCATTTCTTTGCCATTTTTGGTTACATACATTAACAGATTAACATAAACAGATTTGGTTAGATAGACTGGTTAAATTCCAGTGACCAATAGCCTGACAATATATTCGAATCAAGAAATATTTTTGCATCTAACCAGCATTCATTAAAGATGGGAAAATGACAGAGGGGCATTCTCTTTTATTTTATCTTTTTTTAATATTTCATTAAAAAAATGTTAACATTAAAAAAATATATATATGGCTTCTGCCCCCCAAAGGCTGGCAGCCCAGGCACCAAGCATAATGGCTTGAAACCCAAGGCTAAGAGGCCATGCTATTGGCAGCCCCTGTCCCTGCAATTTATTAATATTGTTTATTTATATAGCACCATCATCTTCCGTAGCACTGTATAAAGTAGTAATTACAGACAGGGTAGAAACATACAGTACATAGACTATTTCAGATGCAGTGTTACAGAGTTTACAATGAATATTCTGAGTACAAGATACAATAGGAGAGAGCCTTGCCCTTGCGAGCTTACAGTCTAAAGGATGAGGGGTGGAGACGAGGGGGAAGGATCACAAAAAGTCAGTTACAAGCCTTTTTGCCCTTTGGTATGGGCTCGAGGCTCTGTACCTTGGAAGAACCCCCCGTGCCCACACCATTTCCCGGCTTTAATGAATGCTGGTTAAGTGGCATCCAATAAAACAAGGGGAAAAAAATTCTGACAAATATTTTTTGTTAGATACAAATTGTATCTATGGAAAAATTCCCTAAAATAAAAAAACAATAAACCCGCAATTGGCTGCCGGGCGTTCACGTGGGACACAGTCGCATCCTCTACGCCAGCCACCGACAGGACCTGCCCCGTGGCCAGTCATGGGACTCTGTTCTCGCCGCTGGCTCGTAATGAATGTATTACAAGCTTTGTGTGCAGTTAGCTGCGAGGGGGGCTCCGGCATTCTGGATGCCCCCCGAGTTTCTTGCGATCACCAGACAGCGACATCGACACCCGTTAAAGTAAAAACGAGTGTTGGTCCGATTTAAAACCTGAAAAAAATACAATTAAAAAATAAAAAGTCAGGCTTATCATTGGATAAAAATTGTATCTAACCAAAAATGCCCCAAAAAATGACCAAAAAAGCAGCCAGAAAAAAAGCTTAACTGTGTTCGGGCACATGCCAAAACCCTGGCTTCTGGCTGAAGTCCGTGTTTGGGGACCCAATATCGCAAAATTCTCTACGGACCGGAATTTTGTGGGTTGGATCCGCTCATTGCTACGTATGGCACTTTCACCGCAATGCACCACAGGTAAGGCGCAATACATGCGCTTTACCTGCGGTGCCCATAGACTTCTACAGGGGCATGTTGTGGTTGTGCTGTGGGCAGCGTTTTGCAAACTGTGTCTGTAGATAATCTTAGAGGTCACTCGTATGAAATTTCACAATGAATGTTAGAAGACCCCTTTAACAAAATAATGCATTTTAGCGGTGAAAGAATAATTCCTCCTTATTTCTTTTAAATTATCTTTAAGTCGGAGGTCCCCTGGAATGAATGTTCGCTTTTCTTTATGGTATAACATCTGTATATAAAGCCAAGGATACAATTTTATCAGCAACTGTTACATTGTATCACTGTTAGCTTGTGTCAGTAACTGTTACATTGTATAAACAAGTGTTACATTATATCAGGAAAGAAAGAGAAGCCTTTCAAAGAGTAAATACGCTGAACGTTACTAACGCTTGCACTTTTTATTTCAGATCCTTTTTTGTTTTTGTTTTTTTTTAAGGAGAGTTCTAACTTTAAATAGAGATGTTGTACTGAAATAATTGACCAAAGGGACCTCTACATTTTTTTCTTTTCATGTGCCCCAGGTTTTGTGCTCTTCCCATCATGCAATTTGGGACATGTGGCTGCTTTTAGTCACTTTCCAGACACCCAAAATCACATACTGCCCCCCATAAACTCTAATGGGATCGGGGTGATGCAAAAGCCAAATACTGGAAACTATTCATCAGAACCAGCTCAGCATAGACTCCGATGCCTCTCATCACTAACCATAAACTGACGAGGACGCGGCTCATTTACTCACCGAGCAGCCCGGTCTGAGGGGACGTCACACTGGAATCACTGGAGACCTTGGTGTGTTTCTAGATAAATGAGGAAGCCGATATAAGGAAATCAGATCCACACTTGATTTGTGATAGATCTTGTGATGCTCAGCATTTGTTGGCTAAACACACACGCCAAGAGTTCTATATCGCAATGCTATCAAACAAAAATATTTCCCTGCTGCCAATATTCAAACTGATACTTAATTAAACTTAATTAAGGTCCCTCTCTGTGGCCACCTCCCCCATCACCTCTGCATATGGCAATGCCCCCCCCCCCCCGAGAAGCCCATGCCCCCCCACGTTCTTCTGCTGCTACAACATTCTCTCTTTACTTGGAAACAGAGATCAGTGAATCTGATGAGAATCTGTGAGGAATATGATGGAATTATTATATGCTCAGGATAGTAAACAAAGACCTCATTTAAAATGCATCAACTCAGGAGAGACCTCAGTTGATGGAAGATCATATACTCATCCAGTTTACCCCCAAGGCTGGAAGGCCTGACAAACAGGATGCACCATACCTGGAGAGGCTGCACCATGGCCCCATACCTGGAGAGGTTGCACCATGGCCCCCAACCTGGAGAGGCTGCACCCTGGCTCCATACCTGGAGAGGCTGTACCATGGCCCCATACCTGGATAGGCTGCACCATGGCCACATACCTGGAGAAGCTGCAGCATAGCCACCAACCTGGGGAGGCTGAACCATGTGATATTCCAGGAGAGGCTGCACCATGGAGAACCTGCACCATGGCCCCATATCTGGAGGGGCTGCACCATTGCCCCATACCTGGACAGGCTGCACCATGGCCCCATAACTGGAGAGGCTGCACCATGGCCCCATAACTGGAGAGGCTGCACCATGGCCCCATAACTGGACAGGCTGCACCATGGCCCCATAACTGGAGAGGCTGCACCATGGCCCCATAACTGGAGAGGCTGCACCATGGCCCCATAACTGGACAGGCTGCACCATGGCCCCATAACTGGAGTGTCTGCACTATGGCTCCATACCTGAAAAGGCTGCACCATGGCCCCATACCAGGAGAGGCTGCACCATGGCCACATAACTGGACAGGCTGCACCATGGCCCCATACCTGGAGAGGCTGCACCATGGCCCCATACCTGGAGAGGCTGCACCATGGCACCATACCTGGAGAGGCTGCACCATGGCCACATACCTGGAGAGGCTGCACCATGGGCCCATACCTGGAAAGGCTGCACCATGGCCCCACACCTGGAGAGGCTGCACCATGGCCATGTACCTGGAGAGGCTACACCATAGCCCCTGAGATTTAGGGCAACCTCAGGTAAGCCTGCTCCCAATTTATCTATTGCATTGTATGTCCCAAATGGGGCTCTTAGAGACTAGAATTGGTACTAGAGTTAGGACTGCACCTCACAGGGGCACCATGGCGCTGGTGGTGCAGCTTAAGCATACTTCTGCAGATGTGTGTGACCGAGCCCCCTGTTTTTAACCTAGTTTAGAGACAGAATGTAGGTTGGTCAGCAAGCTAACTGGTTTGAGTGCTGTGGCCCCTTTAAGACTTTTGTACACCATAGCCCCATACCTGGAGATGCTGCACCATGGTCACATACCTGGAGAGGCTGCACCATGGCCACATACCTGGAGAGGCTGCACCATGGCCCCATACCTGGAGAGGCTGCATCATGGCCCCATACCTGGAGATGCTGCACCATGGTCCCATACCTGGAAAGGCTGCACCATGGCCACATACCTGGAGAGGCTGCACCATGTGCTATTCCAGGAGAGGCTGCACCATAGTACCATGCCTGCAGAGGCTGCACCATGGAGAACCTGCACAATCGCCCAATACCTGGAGAGGCTGCACCATAGCCCCACACCTGGAGGGTCTGCACCATGGCCACATACCTTTAGAGGCTGGACCATGGCCCCATACCTGGAGAGGCTGCACCGTGGACCAATACCTGGAAAAGCTACACATAGCCCATTACCTGGAGAGTATGCACCATGGCCACATACCTCGAGGGGCAGCATAGCCACCAACCTGGTCAGGCTGCACCATGGCCCCATAACTGGACAGGCTGCACCATGGCCACATACCTGGAGAGGCTGCACCATGGCCACATACCCGGAGAGGCTGCACCATGGCCCCATACCTGGAGAGGCTGCACCATGGTCCCATACCTGGAAAGGCTGCACCATGGCCACATACCTCGAGGGGCAGCATAGCCACCAACCTGGAGAGGCTGCACCATGTGCTATTCCAGGAGGGTATGCACCATGGCCACGTACTTTTAGAGGCTGGACCATGGCCCCATACCAGGAGAGGCTGCACCATAGCTTCCAACCTGGAGACGCTGCACCATGTGCCGTTCCGGGAGAGGCTGCACCATGGTCCCATACCTGGAGAGGCTGCACCATGGAGAACCTGCACCATGGCCCCATATCTGGAGGGGCTGCATCATGGCCATGTACCTAGAGAGGCTGCACCATGGCTTCATACCTGGATGGGCTGCACTATGGCTCCATACCTGGAGAGGCTTAACCATGGCCCCACACCTGGAGAGGCTGAACCATGGCCATGTACCTGGAGAGGCTACACAATAGCCCCATACCTGGAGATTCTGCACCACGGCCACATACCTGGAAACGCTGCACCATGGCCACATACCTGGAGAGATTGCACCATGGCCACATACCTCGAGGGGCTGTACTATGGCTGCATACTTGGAGGGGCTGCACCATGGCTCCATACTTGGGGGGGGGGGGGCTGCACTGTGGCTCCATATCTGAAAATGCTGTACCATGGCCCCATACCTGGAGAGGCTGCACCATGGCCCCATACCTGGAGAGGCTGCACCATGGCCCCATACCTGGAGAGGCTGCACCATAGCCTAATTCCTGGAGAGGATGCACCATGGTCCCATACCTGGAGAGGCTGCACCATGGCCTAATTCCTGGAGAGGCTGCACCATGGCCCCATACCTGGAGAGGCTGCACCATGGCCCCATACCTGGAGAGGCTGCACCATGGCCCCATACCTGGAGAGGCTGCACCATGGCCCCATACCTGGAGAGGCTGCACCATAGCCTAATTCCTGGAGAGGATGCACCATGGCCCCATACCTGGAGAGGCTGCACCATGGCCCCATACCTGGAGAGGCTGCACCATGGCCCCATACCTGGAGAGGCTGCACCATGGCCTAATTCCTGGAGAGGATGCACCATGGCCCCATACCTGGAGAGGCTGCACCATGGCCTAATTCCTGGAGAGGATGCACCATGGCCCCATACCTGGAGAGGATGCACCATGGCCATATACCTCGAGGGGCTGTACTATGGCTCCATACTTTGAGGGGCTGCATCATGGCTCCATACTTGGAGGGGCTGCCCTGTGGCTCAATACCTGAAAATGCTGTACCATGGCCCCATACCTGGAGAGGCTGCACCATGGCCACATACCTGGAGAGGCTGCACCATGGCCCAATACCTGGAGAGGCTGCACCATGGTCCCATACCTGGAGAGGCTGCACCATGGCCCAATACCTGGAGAGGCTGCACCATGGTCCCATACCTGGAGAGGCTGCACCATAGCCCAATACCTGGAGAGGATGCACCATGGCCCCATACTTGGAGAGGCTGCATCATGGCCCCATACCTGGAGAGGCTGCACCATAGCCCAATACCTGGAGAGGATGCACCATGGCCCCATACCTGGAGAGGCTGCACCATAGCCCAATACCTGGAGAGGATGCACCATGGCCCCATACTTGGAGAGGCTGCATCATGGCCCCATACCTGGAGAGGCTGCACCATGGCCCCATACCTGGAGAGGCTGCACCATAGCCCCATACCTGGAGAGGCTGCACCATGGTCCCATACCTGGAGAGGCTGCACCATGGCCCAATACCTGGAGAGGCTGCACCATGGTCCCATACCTGGAGAGGCTGCACCATAGCCCAATACCTGGAGAGGATGCACCATGGCCCCATACTTGGAGAGGCTGCATCATGGCCCAATACCTGGAGAGGCTACACCATAGCCCATACCTGGAGAAGATGCACCATGGCCACATACCTCGAGGGGCTGTACTATGGCTCCATACTTGGAGGGGCTGCACTATGGCTCCATACCTGAAAATGCTGCACCATGTCCCCATACCTGGAGAGGCTGCACCATGGCCCCATACCTGGAGAGGCTGCACCATGGCCCCAAACCTGGAGAGGCTGCAGCATGGCACCCTTACCTGGAGAGGATGCACCATGGCCCCCAAAATGGAGAGGCTGCACCATGTGCTAATCCGGGAGAGGCTGCACCATGGTACCATACCTTTAGAGGCGGCACCATGGCTCTATACCAAGACATCCTGCACCAAGGCTTCATAGCTGGAGAAGCTTTACCATAGCTTTATACCTGAAGAGGCTAAACCATGGCACTATCCATAGAGAGGGCATCAAACAAGGCTGCATCATGGCCTGATACTTGGAAAGGCTGCACCATGTCCCTGTTAGGAAATCAGATCTGTGCTTTATTTGTGATAGATCTTGTGATGCTCAGCATTTGTTGGCTAAACACACACGCCAAGAGTGCTATATAGCAATGCTATCAAAACAAAATATTTCCCTGCTGCCAATATTTGAACTGATACTTAATTAAACGTATTTAAACTTAATTAAGGTCCCTCTCAGTGGCTACCTCCCCCATCACCTGTACTCTGCATGTGGTAATGCCCCCCCCCCAAGAAGCCCATGCCCCCCCACGTTCTTCTTCTGCTACAACATTCTCTCTTTACTTGGAAATAGAGATCAGTGAATCTGATGAGAATCTGTGAGGAATATGATGGAATTATTATATCATCTCTCTCACCTGCTCAGGATAGTAAACAAAGACCTCATTTAAAATGCATCAACTCAGGAGAGACCTCAGTTGATGGAAGATCATATAATCATCCAGTTTACCCCCAAGGCTGGAAGGCCTGACAAACAGGATGCACCATGGCCCCATACCTGAAGAGGCTGCACCATGGCCCCATACCTGAAGAGGCTGCACCATGGCCCCATACCTGAAGAGGCTGCACCATGGCCCCATACCTGGAGAGGCTGCACCATGGCCCCAAACCTGAAGAGGCGGCACCATGGCCCCATACCTGGAGAGGCTGCACCATGGCCCCATACCTGAAAAGGCGGCACCATGGCCCCATACCTGAAGAGGCGGCACCATGGCCCCAAACCTGAAGAGGCGGCACCATGGCCCCATACCTGGAGAGGCTGCACCATGGCCCCATACCTGAAGAGGCGGCACCATGGCCCCATACCTGAAGAGGCGGCACCATGGCCCCATACCTGGAGAGGCTGCACCATGGCCCCATACCTGGAGAGGCTGCACCATGGCCCCATACCTGAAGAGGCTGCACTATGGCCCCATACCTGGAGAGGCTGCACCATGGCCCCATACCTGGAGAGGCTGCACCATGGCCACATACCTCGAGGGGGCTGTACTATGGCTCCATACTTGGAGGGGCTGCATCATGGCTCCATACCTGAAAATGCTGTTCCATGGCCCGATATCTGGAGAGGCTGTACCATGGTCCCATACCTGGAGAGGCCGCACCATGGCCCGATACCTGGAGAGGCTGTACCATGGTCCCATACCTGGAGAGGCTGCACCATGGCCACATACTTGGGGGGGCTGCACCATGGCCCCATACCTGGAGAGGCTGCACCATGGCCCCATACCTGGAGAGGCTGCACCATGGCCCCATACCTGGAGGGGCTGCACCATAGCCCAATACCTGGAGAGGCTGCACCATGGCCCCATACCTGGAGAGGCTGCACCATGGCCCCATACTTGAAGAGGCTGCACCATGGCCCTATACCTAGAGAGGCTGCACCATGGTCCCATACCTGGAGAGAGGCCGCACCATGGCCCCATACCTGGAGAGGCTACACCATGGCCCCATACCTGGAGAGGCCGCACCATGGCCCCATACCTGGAGAGGCTGCACCATGGCCCCATACCTGGAGAGGCCGCACCATGACCACGTACCTGGAGAGGCGGCACCATGGCCCTATACCTGTAGAGGCCACACCATGGCCCCATACCTGGAGAGGCCGCACCATGACCATGTACCTGGAGAGGCTGCACCATGGCCCCATACTTGAAGAGGCTGCACCATGGCCCTATACCTAGAGAGGCTGCACCATGGTCCCATACCTGGAGAGGCTGCACCATGGCCCCATACCTGGAGAGGCTGCACCATGGCCCCATACCTGAAGAGGCTGCACCATGGCCCCATACCTGAAGAGGCTGCACCATGGCCCCATACCTGGAGAGGCCGCACCATGGCCCCATACCTGGAGAGGCTGCACCATGGCCCCGTACCTGGAGAGGCCACACCATGGCCACGTACCTGGAGAGGCTGCACCATGGCCCCATACCTGGAGAGGCCGCACCATGGCCCCATACCTGGAGAGAGGCCGCACCATGGCCCCATACCTGGAGAGGCGGCACCATGGCCCTATACCTGGAGAGAGGCCGCACCATGGCCCCATACCTGGAGAGGCTACACCATGGCCCCATACCTGGAGAGGCCGCACCATGGCCCCATACCTGGAGAGGCTGCACCATGGCCCCATACCTGGAGAGGCCGCACCATGACCACGTACCTGGAGAGGCGGCACCATGGCCCTATACCTGTAGAGGCCACACCATGGCCCCATACCTGGAGAGGCCGCACCATGACCATGTACCTGGAGAGGCTGCACCATGGCCCCATACCTGGAGAGGCCGCA
The DNA here is from genome assembly GCA_027917425.1 of Gastrophryne carolinensis. NCBI lineage: Eukaryota > Metazoa > Chordata > Amphibia > Anura > Microhylidae > Gastrophryne > Gastrophryne carolinensis. The sequence goes on along the minus strand of JAQIHN010000233.1, from coordinate 5,777 downwards.
CCATGACCATGTACCTGGAGAGGCCGCACCATGACCATGTACCTGGAGAGGCTGCACCATGGTCCCTTCCCTGGAGAGGCTGCACCATGGCTCCATACCTGGAGAGGCTGCACCATGGTCCCTTCCCTGGAGAGGCTGCACCATGGCTCCATACCTAGAGAGGCTGCACCATGGCTCCATACCTAGAGAGGCTGCACCATGGCCCCATACCTGGAGAGGCTGCACCATGGATCTATACCTAGAGAGGCTGCACTATGGCCCCATACCTGGAGAGGCTACACCATGGCCCCATACCTGGAGAGGCTGCACCGTGCCCCCATACCTGGAGAGGCTACACCATGGCCCCATACCTGGAGAGGCTACACCATGGCCCCATACCTGGAGAGGCTGCACCGTGCTCCCATACCTGGAGAGGCTGCATCATGGCCCAATACCTGGAAAGGCTGCACCATGGCCCAATACCTGGAAAGGCTGCACCATGGCCCCATACCTGGAAAGGCAGCACCATGGCCCCATACCAGAAGAGGCTGCACCATGATGCCATACCTGGAGAGGCTACACCATGGCCACATACCTGCAGAGGCAGCACCATGGCCACGTACCTGCAGAGGCTACACCATAGCCCCATACCTGGAGAGGATGCACCATGGCCCCCAACCTGGAGAGGCTGCACCATGTGCTAATCCGGGAGAGGCTGCACCATGGCCCCATACCTGGAGAGGCTGCTCCATGGCCCCATACCTGGAGAGGCTTCACCATGTGCTTATCCGGGAGAGGCTGCACCATGGTACCATACCTGGAGAGGCTGCTCCATGGCTATAACAGGAGAGTCTGCACCATGGCTCCATACCTGGAGAGGCTGCACCATGGCCCCATACCTGGAGAGGCTTCACCATGGCCCCATACCTGGAGAGGCTGCACCATGGCCCCCTACCTGGAGAGGCTGCACCATGGCCCCATATCTGGAGAGGCTTCACCATGGCCCCATACTTGTAGAGGCTGCATCATGGCCCCATACCTGGAGAGGCTTCACCATGGCCCCATACCTGGAGAGGCTGCATCATGGTCCCATACCTGGAGAGGCTTCACCATGGCCCCATACCTGGAAAGGCTACATCATGGCCACATACCTGGAGAAGCTGCAGCATAGCCACCAACCTGGAGAGGCTGCACCATGTGCTATTCCAGGAGAGGCTGCACCATGGTACCATGCCTGGATAGGCTGCATCATGGAGAAGCCGCACAATCGCCCAATTCCTGGAGGGGCTGCACCATGGCCAAATACCTGGAGAGGCTACACCATAGCCCCACACCTGGAGGGTCTGCACCATGGCCACATACCTGTAGAGGCTGCACCATGGCCCCATACCAGGAGAGGCTACATCATGGTCAAATACCTGAAGAAGCTGCAGCATAGTCACCAACCTGGAGAGGCTGCACCATGTGCTATTCCAGGAGAGGCTGCACCATGGAGAACCTGCACCATCGCCCCCATACCTGGAGGGTCTGCACCATGGCCAAATACCTGGGGAGGCTACACCATAGCCCCACACCTGGAGGGTCTGCACCATGGTCACATACCTGGAGAGGCTGAACCATGGAGAACCTGCACCATGACCCCATATCTGGAGGGGCTGTACTATGGCTATGTACCTGGAGAGGCTACACCATAGCCCCATACCTGGAGATGCTGCACCATGGCCCCATACCTGGAGAGGCTGTACCATGGCCACATACCTGGAGAGGCTGTACCATGGCCACATACCTGGAGAGGCTACACCATAGCCCAATATCTGGAGAGGATGCACCATGGCCCAATACCTGGAGAGGATGCACCATGGCCCAATACCTGGAGAGGATGCAGCATGGCCACATACCTCTAGGGGCTGCATCATGGCTCCATACTTGGAGGGGCTGCACTGTGGCTCCATACCTGAAAATGCTGTACCATGGCCCCATACCTGGAGAGGCTGCACCATGGCTCTATACCAAGACATCCTGCCCCAAGGATTCATACCTGGAGAAGCATTACCATAGCTTTATACCTGAAGAGTCTAAACCATGGCACTATCCATAGAGAGGGCATCAAATTTGGAGAGGCTGCATCATGGCCTGATACTTGGAAAGGCTGCACCATGGCCTGATACTTGGAAAGGCTGCACCATGGCCCTGTTAGGAAATCAGATCTGTGCTTTATTTGTGATAGATCTTGTGATGCTCAGCGTTTGTTGGCTAAACACACATGCCAAGAGTCTTATATCACAATGGCAGCAAAATGATTAAACAAAGAAAAACATTTTTCGTGTTGCAATCAAATATTCGCAATCCAAAATATAAGTATATTGATGAAGGACCCTCTCGGTGGCCACCTCCCCATCCCCTGCACCCTGAATGCAGGTAAGTGCCCCCCGAGAAGCCCGTGTACCACATTCCTTTGCTGCTACAACATTCGCTCTTTACTTAGAAACAGAAATCAGTGAATCCGATGAGAGTTTCTGTCAACTGAATCTGTGAGGAGTATGATGGAATTATTTTATCACCTGCTCAGGTCAGTAAACAAAGACCTCATTTCAAATACATCAACACGGGAGAGACCTCAGTTGATGGAAGATCACATACTCATCCAGTTTACACTTAAGGCCTGACCAGCAGGAAGCCCAAAGATACAGAGTATGTGGCCGCTCTCACCCCCCGTTCAAAACAATTAGAGCCATTTGTCAAATGACATCGCCATGGCAAAAGGGTCTAACTGGACAACAGCTCGTGCATGCTCTGGTGGACCAGGGAAAGGTGAGTGAATACCAGCAATCTGGGAGATTTCACAATGCAGGACATCCCAATTCGGGATGCCCCATGGTAAGGTCAGCCTTTTAGATTCCTGGGATGGCCACCCTGGGTTTTGTTATGCTTTAAGTTCCACATCAGCCCCACCACCTAATCCATCATTATATTTTGCTTTAGCATTGGGGGGGGGGGGGGGGGGGGGGGGGGGGTCTGCCATTAGATCTTTTTTTTAATTTAATTGAATTAAAAATCTGTCTATGGGACCTTGGAAAGAGCTGGGTGCATCAGGGTGGTAAAAGCAAATGGTGGGCCAGGCACAAGTTGATGTGTAACACAATAAAAACCCTTTATGTTATGATAGACCTTAGGAGGTGGTGTTTGGTTCCACCTGTAATGGCCAGCAATCCAATGTGTCCCCATTTGTTGGGGCAACCTTCAGCCTAGAGATACGAATACGAATACTTTACTGACCGCCAAGTAAGTACAGCATACATACAAGGAATGCTTTTTGGCAAGGAGATACACCATTAGAGCTATAAACAATAACATATAGTACATATAATACATAGTAGTAACACAGTAACATAGTAGTGACAGGTAAAGTTCAGTGCAGGTTATTCAGTGCCATAACGGCCAAAGGAGGTTTTGGTTGAAAGAGCCAGGTACCTGCGACCAGAGGGTAAGAGCCTGAAGAAAGAATGCCCTGGGCAGATTCCGCCATTGTTCCTCTAGGGATGGTAAAGGCATCCTATGACCCGCTCGGCAGTCCTGGTAATCCTCTTCAGCCTATTCTTGTCTTTGTCTCTAGCCCCGCTGTATACCAGACAGTGAAGGAGGAGGTCAGATGGGCTCATATATCAGGTCAGGTGTGCAGAACGCAAGTCATTTGCATATTAGCCTCGATTTAAAGACACATTCGTCCGGACTTCCGTAGCTGTCTGTGAAAGTTTTGGTGGGTGTTTGTCTTTTTTTGCTTTTTTTCGTTCATTTTTCATTCGTACGAACGTTCGGGAATGCGCTTTCGATGAACGGAAGCAAATCGGAACATTTCCTTTAGTTCGGATCATTTTCCAAACAAAATCGGAAATTTTCCGTTCGTTCAGATAACTTCCGTTGTTGGGATGTTTTCTGTCTGATTCAGAGAGCTGATTTCCGACGGATCCCCACCCTATAAATCCGTTTCATTTCCGATCCACTTACAGGACCTTTGAGGGCTCGGATTGCTATTGTTGAACATGTTTTGCGGCTATGTGGAGGAGTCTGCGCGCCTTTAGCACCAAGGCATTGCATGTACCAGCATGGCCGAGGCCATAAATTGTATAGCAATGCATACCTGAATCAATACATTTCATGTATGCCTTATAGATGCATTTTAATGCTGACCTTAATTAGTCCTTAGCATGTAAACATTTATTTTCCCACACATCCATATAATTGCTATATTTTTTTAGACTTATGTCCTTTGTGAATTATATTTGGATTGTTGAACTTGAATCTTAATTTGTTGTAGGAGTTATTGTTTTAGTCGGTTACCTTTGCTTTGTGTAATTATTTTATATTTGGTTGCAGGAACTGCAAGATGTGCCACTCACACAACATAAAAGCAGTGATTGGTCCAGCTATGCGATTCCTCAGTGTTCTTGCAGGGCATCCAGGGTGGTCCCATGATACTTATATATATTGCAGAGCACTGGCTTATTTCACCAGTTTGAGTCAGGAGAATTATCTGGTGGATGGCTCCTGGGTAAGTTTGCTCACATACCATCAATCCATTTTCACTGTATGGCAATGAATATAGTTGATGACTCATGTCTTACCCTATTGCTGTTTTTAGGCCTTGATGACATGTTAAACACTATTGTAGCTTAGAATGTGTATTTTATGTTAGTATTTTTACATTATTTCAGGGGATTCTAGATATCCACTCCTGCCCTTGCTCCTGATGCCTGTTTTTGCTTGCAGAATGCGGGCCAGGGGTTCTCTAATCGGGCACTATGCAAAACCCAGGCCGTGGTGGCGAGGGCCCTCTGGCTTTTGAAGTCCAGATTTAGGTGTTTGGACCATACGGGGGGGGGGGGGGGGGGGGGGGGGGGGCACTGCAGTATGACCCAACAAGGTTATACCAATATTTTAATTTAAGTTTTTTAACAGGGACCACACGTGCCAGAGTGGCACAACTGAGTGTCAGGGTCCTTCAGTTGGTGGGCGAGATGCAGGAGCTGCGCGACTCGTTGGGGACCACAGATGAAGAATAATGTTCTGTGCCTATGCCTATGCCTTTGCTATGTATTTTGCTTTTTATAGTTGTAAAAATTAGAAATTTTCAACATTTTTATAAATGTTATATTTTGTGATGGAATCCCAAAAAAAATGTTACAGTGTCATTTCATTTACAAAATACATTAACACAAAACTAATGGGCCCAGAAATATTTAAAGATGAATATTCACATGACCGAGAAGTGGTTTGGGTGAGCTTTAAGGTTCCAAAAGGGAAGATGGAGGATAGTGCTAAGTGGTTTAGCTAAACATTGTAGTAGAAGTGAGGGTGGCAAATATGTAGGCGAGCACTTTTATGAGTTAAGTTTGTAGTGCGCAGGATTTCCGTCTGGACGAATATTTATTGAAAAAGGGAAATGTAAAGGATTCGTTGGAGGATACGATGGGAAAAGGGCAAAAACGAAAGCCTACGTTGTAACATGTGGAAATGAAACGGAAAAGTCTGGATGGAAAATGACATCCTCGTATTCGTAATCTGCCGTACGAACGGACGGAAACTTTACAGAAGGTTTTCAATGCATGCATAGAATCGTTCGTACGCTCATACGAGAATGGAAACATTTCACACAAAAAACAGATCGGCACTAAAATGGAAGTTTTTTTTTTGTCTCTCTGAATCAAGCCTATTATTCAGGCCAGGTAAATGAATCTCTGTGTATACCCTGTACTGTATAAAACCGATGTGTTTATGGGGGGGGGGTAGAGATACACAGG